>MCJB01028139.1:181020-198789 GCA_002018475.1 Nicotiana obtusifolia
CCTGCAAGCGTCCGCGGACCTGGGTGTCTTCCGTTATCTATTTTTCCATTTTCTTTATGTAGCCCCAGAGACAGTATTTTTTTTTAATTTCTTTCAGACCCTTATTTGTAGTACAGTCCGTGAAACTGTGACACTAAATCTTGGGTAGTTTGTTGAGGAGATTCTATTAGTGATATCTCAAAGCCTGAAATTTTATTCATTCTGCTCGTTAATTTATGTTGTTCTTTAGTTGTTGGTTTTATGTTGCAATGATTTTTAGAATGGAAACGTGGTTAATAATTCGGTTAATTGGCTTGCCTAGAATTCACGAGTAGGTGCCATCACGACTCCCCAGGGTGGGAAATCCGGGTCACTACATTATATTTCTTCCCTTGACATCCTGTTCCATGAATGAGTAACATCTTGTATTAGTTTCGATGATTAACAGTTGATTCCTAATGCAAATCAAATTCCTTGAAGGATTTATTTCGTGGGCTACAAGTATTGCGTTGGTAGGAACAATTTGTGGTCAATAAGGTTTCATTAATATTATTACACTTACATAAAAGAAAAAGCGTCTGGAAAAAGAAAACAGGCGTGTAGAGATAAAAATATTTAAGGAAACTGAATCCTAGAAGAAATGTTTTTCTTAACCAAATAATTCTAGGTTTTGGAGCATTAATTAAAGAAGTTTTAGACCAATCCTATTCCCATATAAAATATTAGATTGCTGTTATTTGATGTTAAGGTTTCTAACACTATTCTCATAGTTTTAAGGAATTACTCAAGGTAAATAGCAATTCATAAGAAGAGGTGCTTTCAGCAATTCAATCTGCTCTACTTAAGAACCAGTTCTAGAAGACGAAGCTGGTCAAATTCTTTAGTTCCTTAGGGTTGAACATTGTTCTTTAATTTTAACCTATTTTGCTTATTTAGAAGTGTAATTGTAGCTGAACAATCCTGAAGAGTATGTTTAGCTTTCTAGACTAGAGTTTATTGTCTGGATAGGGGTAGCTACAATTTGTTACTAACAGAGGTTAAGGAATAAGATTAAATCCCTTTGGTTGTTGTGACGACCCGACCAGTCGTCTCAGGAGTTACCGCTCCGTTTCCCCCATTTCTACTTCATCATGCTTCGTTATTCGTGTTATATGTGATCGACTTGAGTAGTTTGCGTTCGGACGTGGTTTGGTTGAGTTTTTTTTATCAAAAGAGGAAAAAGGCATCGCAAAGCAGGTTATGCTATTGCAAAACCATATGAGGACCGCATATCTCACACTGAGATCGCAGAACCGGTCGCATTTCTACAATGCGGACCGCATATCTAACACTGAGAACCGCAGACCAAGACAGATTTCTGGGCAAAGATCAACGTCAGAAATGCGGTCTCATATGCGGTCGCATTTCTACAATGCGAGCCGCATATCGCGCACACTGAGATCGCAGATCGAGAGAGATTTCAAGGCAAAAATAAACGTCAGAAATGCGGTCACATACGCCATCACATTTCCAACAATGCGGACCGCATATCTCAAATGCGATGGAGGCTAGGGTTACAATCTGCTATGGCCATGTCAAAATGCTTACCGCATGTCTGTTATGCGATAGAAATGCGGTCGCAAATCCGGCCAAAAAAGGGTATTTTGTCCTGATTTTCGACCATTTTTAAATAGAAACCAGTAACCATTGGCTATGTAAAACCCACTGTTGCTACCATCTAGGAAGCATCTCCAAATCATCCTAAATCACAGCAAAAATCAGCCTCGAAAATATGTCCAAATGAGACTTGCTAGGACAGATTCTTAAAAGAGGGGATTTCGGCCATTTTAAACATATTTGGAGCTATAGAGCTCGGATTGAAACGAATTTTGAGGCGACTTTCGGGAGATTTTCAAGGGAAACATTGGGGTAAGTGTTCTTAACTCAACTTTAGTCAAAATTACCCCAGTATATCGCTGTTTTTAGTATTTAATTGGTGATTTAAGTTGGAAAATTTGTGAAAAATCCTTAAGTTTAGATTTAATGATTTGGGAGATAAGGAACCCGTTGATGTGAAAATTTCTAAACTTCGAGAGGTGGGCCCGGGGCTCGGGTTTTGCTAATTTCATAATTTCTTGGTATTTTTCGATTGTTTCGCTTGGGCTTTGTCCCCTCAGCATATTGTGACGTATTAGTTCTGATTTTGGGTAGATTTAGCCGGTTCGAGGTGAGTAGTGATTGTAATGATGTTCTGAGGGTTTGAAACCCCGGATTGTACATCGTAGTGCTATATTGAGGTGAGGCACACGCTCGATGATGAGCGTGGGGTCATTTACTATTGGGGATTGTGACTTGGTCCATCCCGAATAATGATTTTTACCGCATATTTGACTGAAACTTATTTGTTATTCTCATGATTTGGGCTGATTGCCATATTTGGGCTTCGTGCCAATTATTTGAACCCTTCGGGGATTTTTATCATTGTTTCCTCACTATTTTGACTTATTACTTGAACTCAGTGATGCTATTTTTACTGTTTTACAACTCAGCCGCTTTTAGTCAATTTTGAGACTTAAATAATATTTTAATGATGTTTTTGGGCTGAGAACTACTGTTTTACTATGCCCGAGGGGCTTGTAATAATTTTCTGACTGAGTGCGGCCGAGGGGCAGATGTGAGGATTTACTAAGTAATATGAGGCCGAGGGCCTGAGATACTTTATATGCCGTGAGGTGGCTTGTGACTAATATGAGGCCGAGGGCCTGAAATACTTTATATGCCACGAGGTGGCTTGTGACTGATATGAGGCCGAGGGCCTAAGATACTTTATATATGCCACGAGGTGGCTTGATTGATATGAGGCCGAGGGCCTAGATTTATGCCATGAGGTGGCTTGATATTGCGGTTGGGCCGTAAGGGGCCCCTCCAGGAGTCTGTACACCCCCAGTGAGCGTGGGTACCCATTGTGATGTGAAATATAGCCCGAGGGGCTGATATTGTACTATGTGATAGCCCGAGGGACTGATACTGTTCCATGTGATAGCCCGAGGGGCTGGTATTGTTCTGAGATTTGAGCCCGAGGGGCTGGTACTGTTCAGTTATATTGCCCGAGGGGCGAATTTGTTGATACTGAGCCCGAGGGGCGATCGTCTATTTCTCTTTTATTTTACTTCACATAATTTACCGGAAAAGTAACATGCTTTACCCGATAAAAAGAGGTTTTACTTGATTTCTCACTGATTTACTGTTTTCGAACGATGTTTTATTGCTTCATTATAGAATGCCTTGTGCTTTACGTGCTTTCTTACTTTCAGTCGTTATTTATATTTGTTACTCACTGAGTCGGAGTACTCACATTACTCCCTGCACCATGTGTGCAGCTTCAGGCTTTTTTGGTTCCGCTCGGGAGTGCTGACTCCTCCCGTCCAGGCGGTGATTCAGAGACTACGAGGCAGCTGTTGGCGTCCGCATCCCCGTATCTCTCTTATCTTGCTGTTCCCATGCTTTTCAAACAGTTGTGCCAGATATTGTATTTAGTAGACTTGTATCAGGATCCATAGTTGCTCATGACTTGTGACACACCGGTTTGGGCTGTGTCGGGATGGTTAGCTATATCGTCTGCGAATGATTGCTATTAAACTATGCTTGTATTGTTTTCTTGTTCACTTGACTGCTTGAAATGAGATTTTGGTTAAATTGGATGGCCTTGTCTTCACGAGAGGCGCCATCACGACTCGGTTCGGGGTTAGGGTCGTGACAAGGTATGTATCAGAGCCTAGGTTACATAGGTCTCATGAGTCATGAGCGGGTTTAGTAGAGTTAAGCGGATCGGTACGGAGACGTCTGTATTTATCTTCGAGAGGCTGCAGAACCTTTTAGGAAAAACTTCATATTCTTGATATCCTTATCGTGTGGCTTGATTCTATTGAGGCTTATGCCTTTATTCCCTTCCTACTCAATCTTATGCAGCGCGAAGCGCTTGTTATCAATTGGGCGTCGAGTAGTGGTACTACAGACGTGGTGCCAGATGTGTGTTCGGGCAGGCTATTATCGTTGTCTTGTGGAAGGATGTTCTTATGTTCCAGCTTAATATCTGTATCTTTTATGGTTTTGAGACCGTGCACGAATTGCTATGATGTCTATGCATTGTTGTCATACAATGTGGGTGAAATGGTAGAGTGCTTATATATGGAACGCGGTAGTGAATTACTTGAAAGGAGGATTTCTCAGTGTATGATTTAGAGGTTCAACATTTAAGTCCAGCGAAGGAAAGGCAGTCGGACTACAGATGTCCATGTTTGGTTGATGAAGTAACAAGACTTGATATTTTCAAGCATGATGGAATTTTTAATGTGATGCGGTGTCGTCGTCCCTGTTTGAATGCACTATGGTTCGTCGGTGTTACGGCCTTCTTGGAATTTTGCCTTCAGGGCATGGTGCTTTGAAATGGTGCCTGAGGGGTGGTTGCCAGGGATAGCTGTGTGCAGCGGTTCAAAATCGAATTAGTATTTCTAATGTGGATGGCTCGAGGAAGATGATCTTCGAAGACGCTTAGAG
The DNA here is from genome assembly GCA_002018475.1 of Nicotiana obtusifolia. Classification (NCBI taxonomy): domain Eukaryota; kingdom Viridiplantae; phylum Streptophyta; class Magnoliopsida; order Solanales; family Solanaceae; genus Nicotiana; species Nicotiana obtusifolia. The sequence goes on from MCJB01028139.1 coordinate 185,536, forward strand.
TCGGTAACATTTTATTGGTTCGGGTGCTACAGATATGAATTTCGATTTGATGCAACACGTTAGCAGCAAAGTATGAGGAATGACGTGGCAGGAAGTGTTTCGCGGTGGTTGAAATACTAGCAAGCCAAGTATGAGAAGCAGAGGTTGAAAAGTTGTGTAAAGGAAACGGTTTAACCGAAATAAGAGTGACAGATTAGCATATGGATTATGTGGTAGGATAGCCGCGTGCCTTGAGAAAGCGTAAAACGGTTTGGGAATCACGATGGAAGGTGATTTGGCCTACGTATTCTATTTGGCGTGATGATTGTCGTACGACGAAAGATCGAATATGGTAGAAATGAATAGGGGTATGAACTTTCAGTTGATGTCAATAGGGAAGGAGCAGATTTATAAAGCTAGTGGGCGAGCATGAGCTCAGGAGGATTTGCTGATTACGGGGTAGTTGTACCCAGTGCAGCGTCATTAGAAGATGTCGGTAAGGAATTCCACATGTGGGTTATCTCTTGTGAGCAGGTTAGCGGTGACGTGATGTTGATGAAGCTTCTGCGAGGTATATTACTTGCTACCAGTAAGAGGTTGAGTGTCTGACTATGACTTGTGATCTAGGATATTCATGAAAAGCGTAACAAAGACTTCGAGAAGTCTGTCGGGTTAATGGTGCGAGATCATGGTAATTGAGAAGGAGGAATCATCGTGGGCTCTACATTATGTGACAGTGGCTTAAAGCTAAATGGGGGAGAGCCCCACCGTTTACAATTGGATCGCACAGTTGTCTACTTGTGCGGTTTCTGGTTATCGGTATGCTGGCGGATTATTTATGACTAAGAAAAGGAAATATTAGGGGTAATTCAGCAAAGAACTAGATAGGTGTGTGCTATATTCAGCGTTACTGATGCATGTTCAGGTTTTTGGGAAGACTCGGAGCTTATGTTTTGTGGACGTGATGTACATGGAAAAGAGCACAGTCAGTTACTTCTTTGAGAGGTTGTCATGTGCTAGTAGAACGTTGGAGTTGGTTATCTTCGGGACTAGGTCAGAGTGATTGACTCTCGATAACGGTCCTAGTGGATTCAAGAATTAAAGTGCAGTGCCTAAAGATTTCGGGTCCGATATGTGGTTAAGGATCGAGTCTTCACAGTGGATTGCGAATGAAACTTGGAATATTCTATGTTACCATCGGGTATACGGTGCAGTATTGGAGAAAGGAAGAAATAGCTTCGGATTCGCAGAAGGTCTTGCAAAATGAGTGTACCAGTCCGAGATAATATTGAGCACATAAAGGTATGAGATGGTTTATGAGTATTGAGACGATGTGGTCTCGCGATTCAGGTCACTCGAGGTGAGTGTGAATTGAGTTCGTTATGTTGTGGATAGAGCTATTGTACATCTAAGTCAGGTCAAGAGTAGATTGAAAGAAGTTGGGTCGGTTAGTTATGGTTGAATCAGTGTGATGGTGGCAATGATCAGTTCCTTCGGCGTGTGAAGTTTTACATGCGGTATGTGGTTGTGCGTGCAGGTCCGATAGCCACCACGACTTGATTGAATTGGGAGATATTTGATTCAAATGGCCGTGTTATGTGAATTGACTCCGGAAGAGTCATGATGATTTAGACCACAACTTGAGGTTTGTATTTTCTGTGGTTATGGGAATTCAGTTGCGTGTTGCCTGGTTCTTCTGAAATCAGTTGAGTGAAAGGAGTTCTAGCCAATGAAGTGTTCATTCTACTAGTAGTTCAGGGGTTATGAGAAATTTCTTTTAATCTCGCGTAGCGGTACAATAGGTGCAGTGAGCAGTATGGGAATTGGAAGAGGAGGATCAATGTTGCGGTTCAGTGTTGACATGAATGTCATGAGCACGGATAAGTAGGGACGAATTCAGGTGTTCAGAGTAAGCTGGCATTTTCTTTAGTGTCACCTGGGAACGGTGTCCTGTGTAAGAGGCTTTGTGTATTGATTTGCGGACTCTTGGTCGGCATTACAGAATTAGTATTATTGGTGGTATGGAGGTGCAGACCTTGCTACGTGGTGCGGAAGGTCGTTGGGGCGTATCCCACGGGAAAATTGTATAAGTGTGACCTATTAGCCACTTGATTGTCAGAGGTTGAAATCAAGTATGGAGACTTTGGTACTGACACTAATGTGAGAGTTTATGCTTAGAAAGCGCTTTAGTCCGTTTGTTGTGAACTATGGGAGTTTGTTTCGGATTGAGACTACTTCATTATTCACACATATATTGTGGTCCCGTGTAGCTTGTGATTTTACAAGAGTAGGATGACTCTCAGATGCAGGTCATTTATTGCGCCTTAGCCGTGCTTGTGTTTTGTAGCGTATGGCACTATCCGTCTCCCTAGGGTGGTATTTTGGCACTTGGCATGCTTGCGGTTGATATTCGGTATTTCGTAGGTATAAGCAGTATGGCTTGCTGGGTATTTCCTTACTTATTGTTATGTGCATATCGGTTGGGAGGTATCATGTGTGGATCGAGTTGCATGCCGCAATAGTGCTATGTTGAGTACGGTCCCCTATATCTACTCCTGCGTATTTTGTTTCTCATCCTCTGAGAAAGGTTCGTAACATCTGTTCGACCGTTTTATTCGTTATGCGGGCTGGATAATTCTTTCTAGAGTTTGTTCCTCTTTAAGTGTCATGTTCAAATTATAGCTTGTTGGTGCATTGATGGCGCTATATGAGATCTGAGTCGGTGTTTGAGGCGGCTTATTGCATGAGCAGCTCGCACAGGGTGAGACGAGATTATTGGAGCTGAAATCTATGCAATCAGATTTATATAAGGCACATTAAAAGGAAATATCGTTATTCAGTTCAGAATGAGGTAATGGTTCTTGACAGGATGAGGGGACTCCATGAATTATTGATTCGGTAGGTGGCTACGAGCTTCTACACGTCTCTTTCGTCGTGGCAGTATTGCGAGATTTGGAACATGATTTATATGCGTCATGCGATGTGTTGTGGGCACCAGATTCCTGAAATTTCAGCTATTGTGGTCGGAGGAGGTTATTATGGACAATCGACTCATATGGTGAGTTTGTAAATTTGCACTCTACTACTGTGTTTACCCCTGTTGGGAGATTTTGATTGTCTTAGCCGTGTCTTTCATTTTTGTTTTGTACACTATTGAGGGCTATGAGTCCAAAAGTGACTTTCTGTTACTCACTACAGTGGGTTTTGATGTAATTTCGGGATAATTGGTTAAAGCTTTATGAATTATACGCCCTACCGGTATGAGAGTTCATTATGTGTTATGATTTCGATTAAAGGAAATTATTTTTAAAGGAGAAATGGATAGACTTTGGTTGGCACGATGTGCATATTACTTGTGATTCAGAGTTGAGGACGAGATCCTCGCATTTTTAATATGATGTGAAAAGCTTAAACTAGGCTATGAGCCGCGGTGAAAGTTATATAAGGACGAGATCCTTGTGATGAGAATTTATGTGTTTTAGATTCTCCCTCTGTTGAATTAAATGTGTACTATAATACTGATAGGGAGCCATGCCTGTTAGGCTTATTTGATAATTCTTCTATGTGTTTTCGTGCATATTTTGCCATATTCATACTGTAATTATTGAGTTTTAGCCTACAAGGGGGGTATCCAGGTGGCGTTAAATGTGACTCGTTAATTCGAGTAAATAATTATGAGGTCTTCATGCCTCGTGAATTGCTGTCAGAGTTGTGAAAATTTGAAACGAGGTTTTGGTTAGAATGAGGTTAATTGACGATGCTGGAATTAATTATGAACAGCTATTATGACCAGAGACGTGGTTATGGGCATATATATGATGGGCGCGCAAGCACGAGTTGCTACAGCCGGTTAAGACTAACATACTGTGTTGAATTAATTGGGCTTTGAGAAATTTGGCTTTGATGTTTATAAATGTGGATAAAAGAAATAACCTTGAATTGAGAAGGCATTGTCGGATCCATGTTAAATCTACGGTGACGTAGAATCGCTCGTAAGTGTGTGTAATAATACACTTAGAAATTTAAAGTCCTCGGGATAGTCCTTAGCACATTCGAGGACAAACGTATGTTTAAGTGGGGGAGGATGTGACGACCCGACCAGTCGTCTCAGGAGTTACCGCTCCGTTTCCCCCATTTCTGCTTCATCATTCTTCGTTATCCGTGTTTTATGTGATCGAGTTGAGTAGTTTGCGTTCGGACGTGGTTTGGTTGGGATTTTGATCAAAAAAGAAAAAAGGCATCACAAAGCAGGTTATGCTATTGCAAAACCCACATGCGCACCGCATATCTCACACTGAGACTGCAGACTAAGACAGATTTCTGGGCAGAGATCGACGTCAGAAATGCGGTTCATATGCGGTCGCATTTCTAAAATGCGGACCGCATATCTCACACTGAGAACCACAGACCAAGATAGATTTCAGGGCAAAGATCAACGTTAGAAATGCGGTCTCATATGCGGTCGCATTTCTACAATGCGAGCTGCATATCGCACACACTGAGATCGCAAATCGAGATAGATTTCTAGGCAAAAATCAACATCAGAAATGCGGTCACATATGCCATCGCATTTCCAACAATGTGGACCGCATATCTCAAATGCGATGGAGGCTAGGGTTACAATCTGCTATGGCCATGTCAAAATGCGTACCACATGTCTGTTATGCGATAGAAATGCGGACGCAAATCCGGCCGAAAAGGGGTATTTTGTCCCGATTTTCGACCATTTTTAAATAGAAACCAGTAACCATTGGCTATGTAAAACCCACTTTGTTACCATCTAGGAAAAATCTCCAAATCATCCTAAATCACAGCAAAAATCAGCCTCGAAAATATGTCCAAATGAGACTTGCTTGGACAGATTCTCAAAAGAGGGGATTTCGGCCATTTTAAACATATTTGGAGCTATGGAGCTCGGATTGAAGCGAATTTTGAGGCGAATTTGGGGATATTTTCAAGGCAAAAATCGGGGTAAGTGTTCTTAACTCAACTTTGGTCAAAATTACCCCAGTATATCGCTATTTTTAGTATTTAATTGGTGATTTAAGTTGGAAAATTTGTGAAAAATTCTTAAGTTTAGATTTAAAGATTTGGAGGTCAATGCGATGTCGGAATTCCATAATTTTTGTATGGTTGAACTCGTTGGGAGATAAGGAACCCGTTGATGTGAAAATTTCTGAACTTCGAGAAGTGGGCCCGGGGCTCGGGTTTTGCTAATTTCGTAATTTCTTGGTATTTTTCGATTGTTTCGCTTGGGCTTTGTCCCCTCAGCATATTGTGACATATTAGTTCTGATTTTGGGTAGATCCGACGCGCGTGGAGGCCAATTCGAGGGGCAAAGGCGTCGCGGGCTAGGGATTTAGCCGGTTCGAGGTGAGTAGTGATTGTAAATGATGTTCTGAGGGTTTACAACTCTGCCACTTTTACTCAATTTTGAGACTTAAATAATATTTTAATGATATTTTTAGGCTGAGAACTAATGTTTTACTATGTCCGAGGGGCTTGTGATGATTTTTTGACTGAGTGCGGACGAGAGGCATATGTGAGGATTTACTGAGTGATATGAGGCCGAGGGCCTGAGATACTTTATATGCCACGAGGTGGCTTGTGACTGATATGAGGCCGAGGGCCTAAGATACTTTATATATGCCACGAGGTGGCTTGATTGATATGAGGCCGAGGGCCTAGGTTTATGCCACAAGGAGACTTGATATTGCGGTTGGGCCGTAAGGGGCCCCTCCAGGAGTCTGTACACCCCCAGTGAGCGCGGGTACCCATTGTGATGTGAAGATATTGTACGATGTGATAGCCCGAGGGGCTGATACTGTTCCATGTGATAGCCCGAGGGGCTGGTATTGTTCTGAGATTTGAGCTCGAGGGGCTGGTACTGTTCTGTTATATTGCCCGAGGGGCGAATTTGTTGATACTGAGCCCGAGGGGCGATCGTCCATTTTTCTTTTATTTTACTTCACATAATTTACCGAAAAAGTAACATGCTTTACCCGATAAAAAGAGGTTTTACTTGATTTCTCATTGATTTACTGTTTTCGAATGATGTTTTATTGCTTCATTATAGAATGCCTTGTGCTTTACGTGCTTTCTTACTTTCAGTCGTTATTTATATTTGTTACTCACTAAGTCGGAGTACTCACATTACTCCCTGCACCATGTGTGCAGCTTCAGGCTTTGTTGGTTCCGCTCGAAGTGCAGACTCCTCCAGTCCTGGCGGTGATTCAGAAACTACGAGGTAGCTATTGGCGTCCGCAGCCCCGTATCTCTCTTATCTTGCTGTTCCCATGCTTTTCAAACAGTTGTGCCAGATATTGTATTTAGCAGACTTGTATTAGGATCCATAGTTGCTCAGGACTTGTGACACCCCGGTTTGGGCTGTGTCGGGATGGTCAGCTATATTTTATGCGAATGATTGCTATTAACCTATGCTTGTATTGTTTTCTTGTTCACTTGACTGCTTAAAATTGGCTAAATTGGCTGGCTTTGTCTTCACGAGAGGCGCCATCACGACCCGGTTCGGGGTTAGGGTCGTAACAGTTTTTAAGTTGTCAACTAAAACCGCCTTTTAAAGTTACTGAAATTTTGATGCAAATTTTACGAGGTTAGGTCATAGTTTTTACTCCCTTGAGCAAGAAGGTTTTGTCCGATATACTTAGGTTAAAGAACAAAGTTCTTTAAGGCGCAAAAATTGAGCAAGACATAATTCACCCCCTCCCCTTTATGTCTAGCTACAAGCTAAAATAACATAAAGAAATTTGACCACATGACTTTTAGCTTGCTCTAAACTGTCATGTACAGAAGTAATATTACTTATGAAATCAAGATGAGTTAGTTGCTAGTGAAATTAATTGAGAAATCAGTTTAACACCAAGCCTATGAATAGTACGAACAACAGCAGTGAAGGACGAAGAATGAAAATATGAAGAATTCCCCCTTCGCTTAAACCTTCCAGTCCTAATTCTCTCCCTTCTCTTTCTGCCTCTCTCCCTTACCTTTTCACTTTTTCTCTCGATCTCTTTCCTTCTCTCTACTCAGCCTCATTCAAGTCTTTCATACTACAAAAAAGAAGGTTGAGTAAGTTATAATAGAGGCCCCATGTTCTCCTCCCTAATGACTTGAATGTGGTGACTAATCATTCCTAGAGGAAAACACAGGGCCTCTATTACAACAAAAAAGAAGGTTGTGTTTGTGATAATAGATGCCCCATGTTTTCTTCGCTAAGGACTTGGATATGGTGACTAATCATTCCTAGAAACTCCTTACCTTTATGTGTCAACGTCTTCATCTCCTGGCAGTACTCACCCTCAGATATGGATGTTGTAGCTTCTCACTATTAATTATCTTTCTCCCCTTGACATCCTGTTCCATGAAAGAGTTACATCTTGTATTAGTTTCGATGATTAACAACTGATTCCTAATGCAAATCAAATTCCCTGAAGGATTTATTTCGTGGGCTACAAGTATTGCGTTGGTAGAAAGAATTTGTGGTCAATAAGGTTTCATTAATATTATTACACTTACATAAAAGAAAAAGCGTATGAAAAAGAAAACAGGCGTCTAGAGTTTAAAAAAAATAAGGAAATCGAATCCTAGAGGAAATATTATTCTTAACCAAATAATTCTAGGTTTGTGAGCACTAATTAAAGAAGTTTTCGACCAATCCTATTCCCATATAAAATATCAGATTGTTGTTCTTTGATGTAAATGTTTCTAACACTATTCTCGTAGTTTCAAGGAATTACTCAAGGTAAATAGCAATGCATAAGAAGAGGTGCTTTCAGAAATTAAAGCTTCTCAACTTAAGAGCCAGTTCAAGAAGACGAAGTTGGTCAAATTTTTTAGTTTTTTACGGTTGAACATTGTTCTTTAATTTTAAATTATTTTACTTGTTGAGAAGTGTAATTGTAGCTGAACAATCCTGTAGAGTATGTTTAGCTTTCTAGGCTAGAGTTAATAATCTAAAGAGGGGTAGCTACAATTGGTCACTTTTCGAGGTTAAGGAATTTGATTTAATCCCTTTGTTTACTAAGTTGTCACCTAAAACTGCCTTTTAAAGTTAGTGAAATTTTTGATGCAAATTCTACGAGGTTAGGTCATAGTTTTTACTCCCTTGAGCAAGAAGGTTTTGTCTGAAATACTTAGGTTAAAGAACCAAGTTCTTTAAGACGCGAAACTTGAGCAAGACATAATTTACCCCCCTCCCCTTTATTTCTAGCTACAAGCTAAAATAACATAAAGAAATTTGACCACATGACTTTTTGCTCGCTCTAAACTGTCATGTACAAGAGAAATAGTACATACGAAATAAAGATTAGTTAGTTATTAGAGAAATTAGTTGAGAAATCAGTTTAACACCAAGCCTATAAATAGTACGAACAGTAGTGGTGAAGGACGAAAAATTAAAATATGAAGAGTTCCCCCTTCGCTCAATCTTTTCTGTCCTAATTCTCCCCCTTCTCTTTCCGCCTCTCTACCTTATATTTTCTCTTTTTCTCTCGATCTCTTTCCTTCTCTCTTCTCATCCTCATTCAAGTCTTTCTTACTACAAAAATGAAGATTGTGTCAGTTATAATAGGGGCCCCGTGTTTTCCTCCCTAAGGACTTAAATATGGCGGCTAATCATTCCTAGAGGAAAACACGGGGCCTCTATTAGAACAAAAAAGAAGGTTGTGTTAGTTATAATAGAGGCCCCATGTTTTCCTCCCTAAGTGCTTAAATATGGTGACAAATCATTTCTAGAAACTCCTCACCTTTATGTGTCAACGTCTTCATCTCTTGGCAGCACTCACCCTCGGATATGGATATTGTAGCTTATCACTATTAATTATCTTTCTTCCCTTGACATCCAGTTCCATGAAAGAGTTACAGCTTATATTTGTTTCGATGATTAACAGTTGGTTCCTAATGCAAATCAAATTCCTTGATGGATTTATTTTGTGGGCTACAAGTATTGCGTTGGTAGGAAGAATTTGTGGTCAATAAGGTTTCACTAATATTATTACACTTACATAGAAGAAAAAACGTGTGGAAAAATAAAACTGGCGTGTAGAGTTAAAAACAAATAAGGAAATCCAATCCTAGAGGAAATATTTTTCTTAACCAAACAATTCTAGGTTTTGGAGCATTAACTAAAGAAGTTTTCGACCAACTCTATTCCCATATAAAACATCAGATAGCTTTTATTTGATGTTAATGTTTCTAACACTATTCTCATAGTTTCAAGGAATTACTCAAGGTAAATAGCAATTCATAAGAAGATGTGGTTTTAGAAATTCAAGCTGCTCAACTTAAGAATCAATTCCAGAAAATGAAGCTGTCAAATTCTTTCATTTTTTAGGGTTGAACATTGTTCTTTAATTTTAACCTATTTTGATTATTGAGAAGTGTAATAGTAGCTAAACAATCCTCAAGAGTATGTTTAGCTTTCTAGGCTAGAGTTTATAGTCTAGGGAGGGGTAGCTACAATTGGTTACTCGTAGAGGATTGGGAAAAAGATTTAATCCCTTTGGTTATGAAGTTGTCAACTAAAACCGCCTTTTAAAGTTAGTGATATTTTGATGCAAATTCTACGAGGTTAGGTCATAGTTTTTACTCCCTTGAGTAAGAAGGTTTTGTCTGAAATACTTAGGTTAAAGAACCAGGTTCTTTAAGACGCGAAACTTGAGCAAGACATAATTTACCCTATCCCCATTATGTCTAGCTACAAGCTAAAATAACATAAAGAAATTTGACCACAAGACTTTTTGCTTGCGCTAAACTTTCATGTACAGAACAAATAGTACTTAGGAAATCAAGATTAGTTAGTTCTTAGTAAAATTAGTTGAGAAATTAGGTTAACACCAAGCCTATAAATAGTACGACAGCAGCAGTGAAGGGCGAAAATATGAATAATTCCCCCTTTGCTCAATCTTTCCTGTCCTAATTCTCTCCCTTCCCTTTCTGCCTCTCTCCCTTATATTTTCTCTTTTTCTCCCGATCTCTTTCCTTCTCTCTTCTTATCCTCATTCAAGTCTTTCTTACTACAAAAATGAAGATTGTGTCAGTTATAATAGGGGCCCCGTGTTTTCCTCCCTAAGGACTTAAATATGGCGGCTAATCATTCCTAGAGGAAAACACGGGGCCTCTATTAGAACAAAAAAGAAGGTTGTGTTAGTTATAATAGAGGCCCCATGTTTTCCTCCCTAAGTGCTTAAATATGGTGACAAATCATTCCTAGAAACTCCTCACCTTTATGTGTCAACGTCTTCATCTCTTGGCAGCACTCACCCTCGGGTATGGATATTGTAGCTTATCACTATTAATTATCTTTCTTCCCTTGACATCCAGTTCCATGAAAGAGTTACAGCTTATATTTGTTTCGATGATTAACAGTTGATTCCTAATGCAAATCAAATTCCTTGATGGATTTATTTTGTGGGCTACAAGTAATGCGTTGGTAGGAAGAATTTGTGGCCAATAAGGTTTCATTAATATTATTACACTTACATAGAAGAAAAAGCGTGTGGAAAAAGAAAACTGGCGTGTAGAGTTAGAAACAAATAAGGAAATCCAATCCTAAAGGAAATATTTTTCTTAACCAAACAATTCTAGGTTTTGGAGCATTAACTAAAGAAGTTTTCGACCAACTCTATTCCCATATAAAACATCAGATAGCTTTTATTTGATGTTAATGTTTCTAACACTATTCTCATAGTTTCAAGGAATTACTCAAGGTAAATAGCAATTCATAAGAAGATGTGGTTTCAGAAATTCAAGCTGCTCAACTTAAGAATCAATTCCAGAAAATGAAGCTGTCAAATTCTTTCATTTTTTAGGGTTGAACATTGTTCTTTAATTTTAACCTATTTAGATTATTCAGAAGTGTAATAGTAGCTAAACAATCCTCAAGAGTATGTTTAGCTTTCTAGGCTAGAGTTTATAGTCTAGGGAGGGGTAGCTACAATTGGTTACTCGTAGAGGTTTGGGAAAAAGATTTAGTCCCTTTGGTTATGAAGTTGTCAACTAAAACCGCCTTTTAAAGTTAGTGATATTTTGATGCAAATTCTACGAGGTTAGGTCATAGTTTTTACTCCCTTGAGTAAGAAGGTTTTGTCTGAAATACTTAGGTTAAAGAACCAGGTTCTTTAAGACGCGAAACTTGAGCAAGACATAATTTACCCTATCCCCTTTATGTCTAGCTACAAGCTAAAATAACATAAAGAAATTTGACCACAAGACTTTTTGCTTGCGCTAAACTTTCATGTACAGAACAAATAGTACTTAGGAAATTAAGATTAGTTAGTTGTTAGTGAAATTAGTTGAGAAATTAGGTTAACACCAAGCCTATAAATAGTACGACAGCAGCAGTGAAGGGCGAAAATATGAATAATTCCCCCTTCGCTCAATATTTCCTGTCCTAATTCTCTCCCTTCCCTTTCTGCCTCTCTCCCTTATATTTTCTCTTTTTCTCCCGATCTCTTTCCTTCTCTCTTCTTATCCTCATTCAAGTCTTTCTTACTACAAAAATGAAGATTGTGTCAGTTATAATAGGGGCCCCGTGTTTTCCTCCCTAAGGACTTAAATATGGCGGCTAATCATTCCTATAGGAAAACACGGGGCCTCTATTAGAACAAAAAAGAAGGTTGTGTTAGTTATAATAGAGGCCCCATGTTTTCCTCCCTAAGTGCTTAAATATGGTGACAAATCATTCCTAGAAACTCCTCACCTTTATGTGTCAACGTCCTCATCTCTTGGCAGCACTCACCCTCGGATATGGATATTGTAGCTTATCACTATTAATTATCTTTCTTCCCTTGACATCCAGTTCCATGAAAGAGTTACAGCTTATATTTGTTTCGATGATTAACAGTTGATTCCTAATGCAAATCAAATTCCTTGATGGATTTATTTTGTGGGCTACAAGTAATGCGTTGGTAGGAAGAATTTGTGGTCAATAAGGTTTCATTAATATTATTACACTTACATAGAAGAAAAAGCGTGTGGAAAAAGAAAACTGGCGTGTAGAGTTAAAAACAAATAAGGAAATCCAATCCTAGAGGAAATATTTTTCTTAACCAAACAATTCTAGGTTTTGGAGCATTAACTAAAGAAGTTTTCGACCAACTCTATTCCCATATAAAACATCAGATAGCTTTTATTTGATGTTAATGTTTCTAACACTATTCTCATAGTTTCAAGGAATTACTCAAGGTAAATAGCAATTCATAAGAAGATGTGGTTTCAGAAAGTCAAGCTGCTCAACTTAAGAATCAATTCCAGAAAATGAAGCTGTCAAATTCATTCATTTTTTAGGGTTGAACATTGTTCTTTAATTTTAACCAATTTTGATTATTCAGAAGTGTAATAGTAGCTAAACAATCCTCAAGAGTATGTTTAGCTTTCTAGGCTAGAGTTTATAGTCTAGGGAGGGGTAGCTACAATTGGTTACTCGTAGAGGTTTGGGAAAAAGATTTAGTCCCTTTGGTTATGAAGTTGTCATCTAAAACCGCCTTTTAAAGTTAGTGATATTTTGATGCAAATTCTACGAGGTTAGGTCATAGTTTTTACTCCCTTGAGTAAGAAGGTTTTGTCTGAAATACTTAGGTTAAAGAACCAGGTTCTTTAAGACGCGAAACTTGAGCAAGACATAATTTACCCTATCCCCTTTATGTCTAGCTACAAGCTAAAATAACATAAAGAAATTTGACCACAAGACTTTTTGCTTGCGCTAAGCTTTCATGGACAGAACAAATAGTACTTAGGAAATCAAGATTAGTTAGTTGTTAGTGAAATTAGTTGAGAAATTAGGTTAACACCAAGCCTATAAATAGTACGACAGCAGCAGTGAAGGGCGAAAATATGAATAATTCCCCCTTCGCTCAATCTTTCCTGTCCTAATTCTCTCCCTTCCCTTTCTGCCTCTCTCCCTTATATTTTCTCTTTTTCACCCGATCTCTTTCCTTCTCTCTTCTTATCCTCATTCAAGTATTTCTTACTACAAAAATGAAGATTATGTCAGTTATAATAGGGGCCCCGTGTTTTCCTCCCTAAGGACTTAAATATGGCGGCTAGTCATTCCTAGAGGAAAACACGGGGCCTATATTAGAACAAAAAAGAAGGTTGTGTTAGTTATAATAGAGGCCCCATGTTTTCCTCCCTAAGTGCTTAAATATGGTGACAAATCATTCCTAGAAACTCCTCACCTTTATCTGGCAACGTCTTCATCTCTTGGCAGCACTCACCCTCAGATATGGATATTGTAGCTTATCACTATTAATTATCTTT
>MCJB01028150.1:1593-57745 GCA_002018475.1 Nicotiana obtusifolia
TATCGTCGCCATCGGATGTATCGATCACAAGCTTCGAGAGATCGGTGAATGCAAACTCATATCGTTTATTATCCTTGCTCTCTAATAAACGAGGGGACTATCTGTATTGGGTAAAGTATTTATACACGGGTTCGGGTCAGGGCGACCCAATTAGAAGGAGTTACGGCGTGGATATCTGATTCGTAGATAAAGAGATGGGTCCGATATTCGACACAACCGGAATGGGACACAACCGGAATGGGACACAATCGGAATGGGATGCGACCCACTGGGAAATGTCATAGGACCGAAGATCGGACTCAAGCCACACATTTAGCCTATCACCGGATATTTCGCCAGGAGTGATTGTCTTAACCGTCTCAACCGTTACAGCGTGATTTGGGGAGATTCTATCCCGGATTTTAGGGGATTTATCCTATAATCAGTAATTTACCTTGTTTACAGTTATAGTTGCAGCCTATAAGAAGGGATTTGGGCTCATAGTTGTAATCATCTGAAAGATATCAATAAAAACTCTCTTCTCTTTAGCTATCAAAATACGATTACTAACACTATCAAGAAAGGTTCACATTCTTTTACTCTGTTCATCATCATCAACGGTTACATCATTCTCTTCTCATATTTCAATTATCTTACCATATTGTTATTAAAGTATCGATTGATTTACGAATCCTTAGCACTGCGAACAAATTCAATTGTTATCCCATTTTTAGGGTAAACAAAATGCTATTGAATTCAGAGTAAGGGTAAGAAGAATGGGAACTCTGTAGAAATACAGTGGTAGAAGATTTATTGTTTTCTTTGCAGCTGCCTTTTATATTCTATGCTCTAATGCCCATGCCGCAGCCAATACTCATAATCTTCTTTGGTTAAAGCACGAATTCAACGAGTTAAATATGCTATGTGTATTGACGCATTTTCTTTTCCTTAATCCAGGATTCTTCTTTTATGAGTTTATATTCATATGATATTGAATTGTTTTACACTATTAGGTAAGTTGATCAATAACAATTAAATCTCTACATCAAGTTGATATGATGACTTAAAAATTAAATTAAAAGCATATTATAATAAGATAAGTTGCATTAAAAAATAAAAAATATTTACACAATCAACATATAACTTAAAACTCTTCTTTTATATATATTTCTTTTTTTCTTGGTCCCCTGGGGAAGAGATGGGATGCAAGTATTATTGGAGGTATTCAACAGAATGTATTCTGTGAATATTCTAAGAAATCTTTTTAAATGGAAGGAAAAGATCAAGGTGTCTATCTCTTTGCTCTGAAAATTTATCTTCCTGTCTGGTTGATAGTTTCAAAATGAAACAGAGTAATTGGTCATGCAATTATGATAATGCCACAAAATAGCATTATCTTGACTAACTTTTCAATCCTCGTACACTACAATCAGTTACATGTAGTTTTTTTTTTTTAAAGATTTGATTGTTTAAAAAATTTTATACCCGACCAACAATTTTATAAGACCTTTATTTTGGTCTTTGAGCTGTAAGCTTCTGGTTCTTGTATAGATTGAAGCTGACAAGCACCTAAAAATATTTGTTCAAATTTCAAACCTATTTTGGAGCCTCAAAAATATATTGCAAGTGCTGCGTTTACAAAATTAGTTTAAAACGTAAATGTAAAAAATACAAAACTCAAATGGAAAAGAAGGGTTATCATTAGTCATATCAAACGTAAATCAAAGAAGATATTGATTCCAAACAGCCCTGTTTGGTTGATACATAAACTGATAGGAGTAATCCATTGTAGTAACAATTTTATCTGCCGATTAGACAGCCCGTTAACATCTGATGAGGTGGTTCGTAATGTATTATAATACGCATATCAATGACAAATATTTGAAACCTCATCTATTGTTCTGATATTTTACACTAGCATTTATTGCTCGAAGACCATTGGTATTAGACAACAAAAGCTTTCTATTTTATTTTATTTTTAAGTTGCGAAAACGATAAGATTTGACAAGAAGGAGAATAGTTGAGAGACACGATATAACTGTTATTTTCTGTATCTTAAAATGGAAAGTTTATATTTCCAACGGTGTACGCAAGATTTTACGGAAATGGTGTCACCATTTAAACCATGAACAAGTAAACAAATTTATTAAAAAAATATAGGATTTAAATCATATTAATAAACACAACTCAAGTATATTAATACAATTCTTCTTGATAAGTTTTTACATTTTGAAATGCATTCAAAATAAGCTCATTAGTATGATACTAAATAATTTTTTTTCTGTAGAAGGCATTAAACATTCAATAAAAAACTCATCATTCATTTGATTTCACAAATTATTTTTAATAAATTTTATTGCCAAGAATAAAAATGAACGTAAAGAAAAAAAAATAGCCGAACTATTTATGGAAGCAACATCATCCTTCCATCATCCTATAAACTTCAAATTCTGATTTTACCTCTCATTACGGACATGTTTTAAAATGGGCCAAACTCGATTCAAGAGAGTTCAAGGAAGTATCCAGTTTTCCTATACTATGAATACTGGGCTGGGCCTTTATGAACACATACTTATCTTACCTTGGTTATTGTTATTATACTCAAGACCGGTGGCAGCTTTAAAGCCCAAGTCATTTGATTGAGCCCACATCATAGATGTGTTATACTTAGAAGAATTGGCACCACATGGTTATTGTGGGTGTCAATATTAGGAGTTGCAGCAGTTTGGGAAAAATCGAAGTTTAAATCGAATTTCAAACTTTATAGATTTTTTATTTAGTTTTTCGGATTATAGATTGAATTTTAGATTTTGGATTTCGGATTCAATTTTTAAAAAATTTAAATTTCTGATTGGATTTAGGATATGGGACTTTGGATTTTAGATATCCAGAAATCTGAATCCTTTATACTTCAATGTCGTACGCAGGATTTTACAGAAATTATGTCACCATTTTAAACCGTGAAAAAGTAAACAAATCTATTAAAAAAATTATATGATTTGAATTATATTAATAAAACAACACTCAAGTATATTAATACAACTCTTCTCGATAAGTTTTTATTTTTAAATGCATTCAAAATAAGCTCATTGGTATTCAATAAAAAAACTCTTCATTCATTTGATTTCACAAATTATTTTTAACAAATTTTATCATCGAGAATAAAGATGAACGGAAAGAAAAAAAATAGCCGAACTACTTATGGAAGCAACATCATCCTTCCATCATCCCATAAATTTCAAATTCTGATTTTACCTCTCATTATGAACATGCTTAAATTAAGCCAAACTCGATTCAAGAGAGTTCAAGCAAGTATCCAGTCTGGCTATACTATGAATACTGGGCTAGGCCTTTATGAACACATACTTATCTTACCTGAGTTGTTATTATTATACTCAAGAATGGTGGCAGCTTTAAGGCCCAAGTCATCTGATTGAGCCCACATCATAAATATGCTATACTTAGAAAAATTGGCACGACATGATTATTATGGGTGTCAATATTAGGAGTGGCAGCAGTTTGGAAAAAATCGAAGTTCAAATCGAATTTCAAACTTTTTAGATTTTTGGTTTAGATTTTCGGATTACAAATTAAATTTTAGATTTTGGATTTCGGACTTGATTATTAAAAAATTTAAATTTTGGATTGGATTTCGGATATGGGACTTTGGATTTTTGGATATCCAGAAATCTGAATCTTTATACTTTATATTTAGCCCTATCAATTAGACACTTATTTTTCATGTGCCGACTAAAAAGTTCAATATCCCACTCATTAAACATTAGCTCATATATCCAATACTAATTACTACATTTAATATCGGTATCCTACTAAATCGAATATAGGGTTCCTTTTATGTTTACCCATGCTAGTTTTTATTTTTCTGTATTTGTGAATACTAAAGGTTGAAGTTGCATTTCTATCTAATTTGGCATGGTATTGTTATGTTTGACTTGTTAATTTGTAGGGCCTTGTTTATGCTTCTGTTGCATTTTCTTAATAATAGTTTTATTGCTTGCACGAATACTTTATTTGGATGACTATGGTGGGAATGAGGAACTATTGAGGCAATTTGACTTGAATACTTTACTTGGATCTTCCACAACAAATAGCCCATGGCTCAACAACAATGTGTACAAGAATCTCAATAATGGCATAATGAATAAGAAATGCTCAACAAGGAAAGATATCTCAAATATCAACAACTTCAACCTTAATGTAATAATAGCTTTCACAACTTCATCATCAATAATTTCAATAAAAAGATAATTCCCACGAAATAACAACTTCAAGTAAGAAAAATGCAACAAAAAATAAAAGGTAAGAGAAATGCAATAATAAAGAGGTAACAAGACAATAAGGGAGATAACAACTTCAACTAAAGAGTATGAGAGCAAATATAACAAGAGATAGAACAAGAGCTAACAACGTCAAATAAAGCATGTAAGAGTAGATTACCACATGTGAGAGTAGGTTAACAATGAAAGATATAACATGGTATGACAATTCAATTAATGGCATGGAAAAAGTCTAAATAACCTAAATCAGTTAATTACCACATATAGCCCGTGTAAACACTCTTCATCTCGTGTACACGTCTTTCACATAACACAAATAGCACAATCCATCCAAATTCTATGGGATAGTTTCCCCACACAAAGTTAGGCAAGATACTAACCTCTACTAGGCCAAATCAACCCTCGAAAATATCTTTTTCCCTAAAATGCGCCTCCACACGGCTCAAATCTAACCAAAAATGACTTGCAATATCAAACAATGCAAGAGGAACCAATTACAATAGATAAAGCTATGATCTTTACACATTTCCCAAAAATTCAATAAAAGTCAACTCCGGGCCCTCCGGGTCAAAACCCAGGTCCAAGGGTAGATTCTGACTAACCATAACCCCAAGAGTCTATATATGTGATTAGTTTTTAAATCTGAGTCCAAATTGACTCTCAAAAATCAAATCTTCATTTTTCAAAACATTGACAAATTTTTTTAATTTTCCTCTTTGATTCTCATAACTTTGTTGTTTAATCTTAGATATAATCATGAAATATTGTTGGAAACTGATTAGAATCACTTACCCAAAGTTTGAAGATGAAAATTTCCTCTCCAAATCGTTTCCTACTGAGTCTAGGGTTCTAAAATATGAGAAATGAGACTAAATCTCGACTTTCTAGTCCTTATGTTCAGTTGCAGGTGTCGCATATGCGAACCCTCGCAATTGCGAAGAACATCTCACAAATGCGGCAACTCTCCATCCCCGGGGGTTTGTTGCAGTTGCGAAGCCTGTCCTCCTCGCAAATGCGAGAAAAATAGTCGCAAATGCGAACTAGCCTACCCAGCCCACACTTCGCAAATGCAAACTAGGTATCCCAATTGCGATACTTGAGCCTCCCATACCATCTTTTGCAATTGCGATGCTGGTGCTCACAATTGCGATAACTGCAGCACCAGCACACCAGCAACCTGATTTTAGTCCAAAACCATTCCGTGGCACGTCCGAAACTCACTTGAGCCCTCGAGGCTCCAAAACAAACATCCACACTGGTCTAAAAATATCACACGAACTCGCTCGGGCGATCAAAATAAACAAATAATGTCTAGAACTACGAATGGGACATCAAAACACATGAATGTCAAAGAAAAATTCAAGAACTTCTAAAATTGCAACCAAGTATCTGAATCCTATCAAATCAACTCCAAATGGACACCAAATTTTACAGACAAGTTTTAAATAGCATAATGGACCGATTTCAAGTCCCAAATTAAATTTTGAATCCGATAGACAAAAGTCAACCTACGGTCAAACTTCTAAACTCAAATTGCCAACTTTTGGCAAAACAACATAAATCAACCTACAGAAATCCGAATTGGATTATGGGCATACGCCCGTGTCCAAAATTACGATAGGAACCTATTGGAGCTATCAAAATACTGTTCCGGGGTCGATTTCACAAAAGTCAAATATTGGTCAAAATTTCTAACTTAAGCTTTTAAGCCAAGAAACAAAGAGTCCAAATCAACCCAAAATCTTCTTGGAACAAAACTAACCAACCCCGCAAGTCATAAAACCATAAATGCACATGTTTGAAGCATCAAAAGGGGAAATAGTGTGCAAATAAAAAAAATGAACGTCGGGTTGTTACACAAGTGGTGAAAATTTCCTCATAAACCACCCAAATCTGAGCTCTATATCTCAAAATGTGATAAAATAACTCAACATTCAAAATAAATAGGATCTGCGTAGCCATCTTCACATTTGCGGACCAAATCTCACACCTTTCACCCGCATCTATAAGCAAAATGTTGCATCTGTGACCTCAACTTACCAGACCATAACTGTATATGCGTAACAAAACCCGCATCTATGACAGCGCAGAAGCGCAAAACTCAGAAGCAGAAAACCTGGCCATGCCGACTCAAACTTCTGCAGGTGCAACCTCGCACCTGTGATCCCTTACCCGCAGAAGTGGAAACCCTGGCCATGCCGACTCAAACCTCACATAAGCGAATCACATCTGTGCTTCAACATGGGCAGATGCAAAACACTAGAACTAGGTCTACCTAAAAACATGGAAATGATCCGAAACACATCTGAATCTCACCCCAAGACCTCACCCAAAAACACCAACCAATACCAAAACAGAACACGAACCTACTTGAGGCGCCGAACCACCCAAAATAACATCGAAACCACGAATCATCGATCAAGATCCATCTCAATGAACTATTTCAAATTCCCAAATTCTAAGCTTACGCCGAACACGTCTAAACAACTCAGAATCACCTCAAGTTTTGCACAAAAGTTCTAAATAACACAACCAACCTATTCCAACTTCTGGAACAACAATCCATACCCGATAACATCAAAGTGAACTCCCGGTCAAACCTATGAACTTTCCAAAACATCAAATTGCTAACTTTTGCCAATTTAAGCCAAAACCTTCTAGAAACATCCAAATGCAAATTCGGTCATATGCCCAAGTCCAATTCACCATCAGGACCTAAGGAAACCATCAAAACTCCAATTCGAGTTACACAAAAGTCAAACTTGGTCAAGTCTTCCAACTTAAAGCTTCCTAGTTGAGAATCATTCTTCCAAATCAATCCTGAACCACTCAAAAACCAAAATCGACAACACACGTAAGTCATAATGCATCATATGGAGCTATTCAAGACCTCAAAAAACCATACGGAATGCAAATGCTGAAAACGACCAGTCGGGTCATTACATTGTCTCCCACTTAAACATATGTTCATCCTCGAATGTGCCAAGAGTCATTCCAAAGCCATTAAAACTTTGTGTAAACTCATCATATATAATCCCATGGGTGATACCAAGTCACCCCAATCCATAAAAGCCCGACTACCCAACCTAAATAATGATCCTTAGTTTAATCTTAGTCCACAAACCTTAGCACCAAATCTCCTACATCCGAAATCCATTATAAGACCCGATTCTCGCATCTAAACACTATATAACTCTAAACAAGCTATATCAAGCCATAAGCATATTCCAAGATATAATCACATGATATACCATATAACTCAGATACTCATAGCAATAAATTCCGATCATAATAGCTTCTCAATAACAAGCTGGTACCAGCAACAAACCTCATATCAAATAAAACATTGTTCCTTCATACACTGCCAATGATGATAGAAACATGCAAAAACTCATAACCACTCATCCGATCAACAAGTCGTGGAGCTCCCTTACCCGATAAGAACCATTGCCAAATTATAAGCTGACTTCTGATATTGTTCTTCCAACTTATCTTAACCAAATACTATAGCACTAATTCCAAGTCAAAAATCTCATTTCACCCAGTGCAAGCTACTCGACTGACCAGCCACACAAATGACACCTAGAGCTACATACAATGCAATCCGTACATCAAACAAGCAACATCCCGACTGTAACCAATGATGGAAGGAGAACCAAATGAGAGAACCATTCCGCAACCACCACAGCAATGATATGAACCTATCATACCAAGGCAAACCAAAAAGAACAAAGGATCATATCCCAACATAACTCCACTGTGATGCATGACCATCCAAACACCGATTCACATGGAATGCCTCGAGCGATGTTGCTCAAAATCATCAACCATATGCACATCAACAACAAACACACGAAGTGCATGGCCATAATCATAGAGAAAAGGATAGCACAATATACCACCAACAACACGACCATAACCAAGGGGCCACTAACCATTCAATACCCCAAAAGCCATCTCGCTCGAATTCCATAAGGCCAAACAGAACCGCATCACGTGTGCAAATAGTCAGCAGTCTCACATAGCATCTTAGTATATAAGAGTAACACATGAAACATATCTGATACAAATAACGTTAACTCTAACCGAATAACACACCCCTCAACAATGGCTGTGCTGAGTAAACAACCCGACCGATGTAGAATACACATCCTCATTAGGTCTACCATTGGCCTCCAAATGAATTCTGATCCTCCCAAAATAGGTAGATAACCTCTAAAAAGTCTACAATAACCTATCCATAACATATAAAATCAGCCGTCAACCTTGCAACATATCTTCACCATTCGCAACCAAGGAAGAATCTGCCTCTGAGAACCCTTCTAGTTTACAAATCCCTAGAATACAAGAATCTACATGTCCGATCCATACTCCACCACTCACATGGATAACACATCCCTCATACTTATTCATCTCATGAGAAATACATCCATAATTCTTCTGTGCTACATAGCAAAATTTGAACATCAGCAGTCGATCAACCAGGCATTTACCGTGATACCAGTCAAGAATCCGCAAGTCCAAGCAGAATGCGCCTTCTGAAATACGTACCCCTCTCAGGTGATACCAGATAGTGCCAGCATTCTTCTAAACATCTAAAACTATTCATGTTGTCTAGAACTCATGACCTTCCCTTCGAACGAAACTGCAACCTCGTACGCGCAAACCTCAATCCCACACGTCGCACCACATCTATCATTCCATCATATGAAAATATAAGAACCCCATTATTAACTCTGAATCACAAGAAGGATACATACTCCATCAACCAGAAACCTTTCACTTGACCCCCATCCAAGAGAAAATCATAACACACAACATACTCCTCATGCCTGTCGAAAACATCCATCCCAAGCCGTGGTCGAAATCATCGAGAACTCTTCAAAACTCATTAGCACAAAACCAATCCATCTGAACTGAATCCCTCGAACTCAACCCAGTCACACAGATCACCAAGCCCAAGAGAATTTCCACAAAACACATGTAGAGTCTCACAACCAAGGGAACCGATCACTTCTATTACTATCCTGATCAAAACCACTACCAAGCCGACTAATTTCTACGATTCCCTCTCGACTTACCTTCAAGTTAGCTCTTCTCCTTGCCAGTACACTATGATCCTTAACCAAAACTCACCTCAAAAGATCCTAGCACAAACCCACATTGTCTTAAAGCCCATAAGACATCGTAGTCCCTTTCAATAGTACCGCAATCGAGATGAGCACTCTGAACAAACCTTATGTGAATTAGAAGTTATTTCTTTAATCTCTCTGATACTGAAATATGAAATCACTAATGATATAGAAATACTGCAAGTCTCGGCACCAACAAAAACAAATCTCAGATCTTAGCAGTACAAAAATTCGGGAATCCTCAAATACCACATACAAGTGTTGAACTCATTAGAACTTTCTCTAGAGTCATCCACTCTGCTCTAACCTCCAATGCACCGTCGAAACAAGTTGAACGACTTGTGCTCCGTTAGCACACAATCACCAAAAGATGTAACCCCCCACCTTAAGCAACTGAGTGAATTCCTTCTTGCACACTACGTCAACTATAGATAACAAACCAAAATCACTCCAAGATTCCATATATTCATAAAGTGTAATACACCATACATCTAGCAATTTTTATTTCCTTGCACAAATCTCGAAGACAGCTCCCCTTCAAGTCGTAACTAATCCACAAATATGCGTCAGACCAAAGCTAACATAACACATGACCATGAAGCTTGTTCATTGATAGCAGACTCACCCACTTGGTTCGAAGACGTAGAACATGACATCCGATAACCCACAAATACCCTTACTATATAACTGCCATAATCGCGCACTGTAATTCAACTAATTCCTTCATACGCTCATGTAGCTATAATCATAAAATACCTCAAATCATCTGCTAAGCGCATATCCATCCTCGTGACGATCGTGCAAACTTCCTCAAGTGATCCGAATGCAAATTGTGGCACATACGCATCCCGCTGGAAGAATGAAAACTCTTCATATAACCATCATAGATAACACACAACCTCAGATTATCCAAAGGAGATAAACCACCTGCTTAGCCCTAAACTTGCATTTCTCTATGCCGTTTGTCACGATCCAAAATTCCAACTCGCCGTGATGGAGCCTAACACACTTGCTAGGCAAACCGGACATAACAATAAAGAACCAAAATAGCATAATTTAAAGAAATAGTATAAGTCTAAAACCTCATTATAACAAAATAGTGCTAATACATTATATATACCCCAGACCTGGCAAATACAGAGTCATGAGCTCTAATAAGGAAATACAATTCTGAAATGACCTAGTACAATACTGTATGAAATAAAGACAAGAGTACATAAGAAAAGAGACGCCAAGACTGCGGTCAAGAATGAATTTCTACCTCGTCTCTCAACAATCAACTCTACTACTAGCCTCGGCTACTAATGACTGGGTCCGACGCCTGGATCTGCACAATTAAGTACAGAGTGTATCATGAGTATAATCGATGAAAAGTACTTAGCAAGTTTCATAACTAATCTTGGCGACGTAAAAGAAGCAATAATTATAAATAATACTTTTTATAACCTGTATATTTTCATAAATCCAACAAGTACTGAAATGTGATCAAGTATAAGGCACTATTTGTGTGCGGGTGTACAATTACTCAAGTACTCTGCTACGTCGATGTTACATCATGTGAAGACGATATGCAATTAAATCAGGTAATTAACCATGAAAATTGAATGTAAAGATGAAATGCAAAAATCCGAAAAAAACACTGGCCAAATTTTCCTTAATATTTCCATTACCGTATCAAACCACTGATCAGTTTTCTCAAATCCGCGTGTATACCATCAAGAGAGAAATATGATAGGGTTATCCAAGGGTGATGGATCTATATCCACACGCCGCACGGAAAACTCACGTGCTAATAATATCAATATGTGGATTTGCACTGACAACTCATGTGCCCATAATATCAACCGCACAGACAACTGACATATAATAATCACAATCTACCCGGCGTGGTCACAAGCTACCAGTCCAGCTCATAACACACAGAAAGCAAGTATACGATAATACAAGTACATGATAAATGAATATCAAGTTTCATGCTCCTGGACTGGTATAAGTAACATGCTATAGTGTAGGCATGAGCAAAGTGTGCTATATCGGCTAGAACAGACAATTTCATCATGAAATATTAATTTACTGGGCTCAATCGGGAGAATAACCTCAACGAAATCTCAAATGTGGTACAAATAACTCACAGAGGGGTACAAATCGGAGAAACATCACAATTGAAGCCTAGCAATCTATTCAAGGCATGTCATAGCCTACTAGTCAACATGTATCTATCACAAATAATTCAGGCTACTAGTACCTCAACCAAGTTTAGTTATATAGTTACCTCAAGCAAGCCAAATCACTTCTCTAACAAGCTCTTCCCGCACGTATCAATCTCCGGAGGACTCGAATCTAGCCAAAATAACTCAATACCATCAATAATATCCATAGAAAACAATTCCAAATGATAAAGCTAAACTCTTGAATCAAATATGCAAAGTCAACCCAAAAAGTTAGCCCCAAGCTCGCAACCTGGAATCCAAAAAAATTCACAAATTTCGAACACCCATTCAATTATAAGTTCAACTATACTAATTTCATCCAATTCCATCCATAAATTACCAAATCTCACTCTCCAATACCATGGGCTAAAACCCCCAAATTTCACTTCAAATTTACAAGGTAATAACTAATATTTATCAACAAAAGTGATTAAACTTCACTTAGTTCTTCAATTGTAGCAAAAACCCTCTCAAAGATCTCCCTTAGTCGAGTCCCAAAACTCTCCAAGTGAGAAAAACCATGAAACCCTTCGAATATAAGATCTATGAGTGAATCCACACCTGCGGTCACTTAACCGCATCTCTGATCTCACTTCTTCGGAATAGTGGCTGCATCTTGGCTCCCCTCCAAAAATCCAAACTTCGGCTTTTGTGGACAAAAACTCACATCTACAGATTCCCTGCCTAGCTCAGCTTCTGCACCTGCGCACACCTAGCCACACCTACAATGCAAGGTCCGCATCATCAGACTTTCCCTGAAGCTTCCCCCTTCACTTCTGCGACCCTTCAGCCGCACATGCGGCTCCACATCTACGGCCAAGCCCACCACAGATGCGATCACACCACAAACAATAAGGCTTTAGCAATAACACCAAGTCCAAAATGAATCTGAATTCAATATGAATCACACCCGATGCCCCAATGACCTCGTCCAAACATACCAAGAAGTCCTAAAACACAATAAAACTAGCTCGAAGCCTCAAATCACATCAAACAACAGCACAACCACGAATCACACATCCATTCAAGCCTAATGAACTTCTAACATCTAAAACTAATGCCGAATCATGTCAAACCAATTCCGAATGAGCTCAAATTTTGCACACAAGTCATAAATGACAAAAAAAACCTACTCGAACTCCCGAAACCGAAATATGAACTCGATATCGATAAAGTCAACTCTCGATAAGACCTCTCAACCTTTCAAACCTTCAACTTTCAACTATTATCGTAAATTATCAAATCAACATCCGGATATACGCCTTAGTATAAAATCACCATACGAAGCTATCAGGACCATCAAACTCCATTTAAGAGTCGTCTATGCAAAAGTCAATCGCCAGTCAACTCTTCCAGCTTATGCTTCCAACCTTGGGACTAAGTGTCCCAATTTACTCCGAAACATCCCTGAAACCAAAACAACCACCTCGGCAAGTTACATAACCACAATAAACATATAAGAAGCAATAAATAGGGGAACGGGCTACAATAAACAAAACGACCGGCTTAATTGTTACATTCTCCTCATCTTAAACAAACGTTCCTCGTCGAATGGGTCTAGAATCATACCTGGAGTCTCAAATAGGTGTGGATAGCTACTTTGCATATCTCGCTTGGTCTCCCAAGTAGCCTCCTCGACCGATTGACCTCTCTGACAAACTTTTAGTGATGTTATATTCTTCGACCTCAACTTTCAAACCTACCGGTCTAAAATGGCCAACGGCTCCCCATCATCGGTCAAATCCCCATCCAGCTGAACCGTGCTAAAGTCTAAAATATGTGACGAATCACCATAATACTTACGGAGCATAAAACATGAAACACTAGGTGAACATCTGATAGTTAGGTGGCAATGCAAGTCCGTAAGCCACCTCACCCACTCTCTCTAGCACCTCGAAAGGAACAATACATCGAGGGTTCAACTTGCCCTTCTTCTTGAACCTCATCACACCCTTCAGGGGCAAAACACTGAGAAAAACCTTCTCACCCACCATTTACGCAACATCACAAACATTCCTATCAACATAACGCTTCTGCTTGGATTGTGCTATACGAAGCTTTTCCTGGATCACCTTCACCTTCACCTTATCCAAGAAAACACGGACTAAATCAGTACCCAATAACGTAGCCTCCCCAGGCTCAAACTAACCAACCGAAAAATGATCTCCTCAATTGAGCCATATGAATACTCGACGAGAAGCTATTATTGTAGGCGAACTCTACTAACAAAAGAAATTGGTCCCACGAACCTCCAAAATCCATAACACAAGCTCGTAACATATCATACAAGATCTGAATAATGAGCTCGGACTACCCTTCCATTTGAAGATGGAATGTTGTACTCAACTCGACCCAAGTGCCCAACCCTCGCTGCACTGCTCTCCAAAACTATAATGTGAACTGCATGCCTCGATCATAAATGATGGAAATGGGCATGCCATGCAAGCGGATAATCTCCCGGATGTAAATAGGAGCCAACCGCTCTGCAGAATAGGAAGTCACCAATGGAATGAAGTGTGTGGAATTAGTCAACCGGTCCATAATAACCCAGACTACGTCATATTTCTTCAACGTCTGTGACAAGCCTACCACAAAATCCATAGTGATGCGCTCCGGTAAATCCAATCTCTAAATCAACCCTCCTGGTTTCCGATGCTCATACTTCATATGTTGACAATTTAAACACCGAGAGACATAAGCAACAATATCTTTTTTCATTCTCCACCACCAATAGTGATGTTTCAGGTCACTGTACATCTTCGTGACACCTGGGTGAATGGAATAGCGCGAGCTGTGAGCCTCCTCAAGGATCAAATCTCTCAATCCATCAACATTTGGAACAAAAATCTAGCCTTTAAGCCACATAACATCATCATCAGAAATCACAACCTCGTTAACACCACCCCGCTGAGCCATGTCCTTCAACACCAAAAAGTGAGGATCATCAAAATGACGAGCCTTGATAAACTCCAATAATGATGACTGTGCCACAACACAAGCAAGAATGCGGCTGGGCTCCGAAACATCCAATCTTACAAATCGATTGTCAAAGGGTTGAACATCCATGGCTAGTGGCCTCTCTGATGCTGGTAAATATGCCAAACTGCCCATACTCTCAACCTTCCTACTCAATGTATCGGCCACCACATTGGCCTTCCCCGGATGATATAATATGGTGATATCATAGTCTTTCAGCAAATCTAACCATCTCTGTTGCCACAAATTAAGATCCTTCTACTTGAACAGGTGCTAGAGACTCCAATGGTCAACATAGACCTTATAATGAACACTGTATAGATAGGGCCTCCAAATCTTCAATGCGTGAACAATGGCTACCAACTTCAAGTCATGCACATGGTAATTATTCTCATGAACCTTCAACTATCGAGACGAGTAGGCAATCAACCTATCGTCCTACAGCAACAACACGCTAAGACCAACACACGATGCATTATGATACACAGTGTAAGACCTCGAACCTGTAGGCAACACCAACACTAGGGCTGTAGTCAATGCAGTCTTGAGATTCTAAAAGCTCACCTCACACTCATCGGTCCATCTGAAAGGAGCACCCTTCTAGGTCGATCTAGTCAAAGGTGCAACAATGGACGAGAAATCCTTCACAAAGCAGTGATAACAACCTGCCAAACCAAGAAAGCTCTGAATCTCAATAGCTAAAGACAGTCTGGGCCGACTCTAAACTGCCTTAATCTTCTTCAGATCTACCTTGATCCCTTCACTAGACAACACACAGCCCAATAACACCACCGAATCAATCCAAAACTTACAGTTAGAGAATTTATAGCATCTTCTCCCTCAAAGTCTGGAGTACAATCCTCAGATGCTGCTCATGATCCTCCTGGTTGCGTGAGTACACCAATATATCATTAATGAATACTACGATGAAAGAATCAAGATACGGCTGGAATACATTATTCATCAAGTGCATAAAGGATGCTGGGGCATTGGTCAGCACAAAAAACATCTAAAGAAACTCGTAGTGACCATAGCGGGTATTGAATGACATCTTTAGAATATTAGAATCCCAAATCTTCAACTGATAATACTCCGGCCTCAAATCAATTTTCAAAAACACTCTAGACCCCGAAGCAGGTCACATACGTCATCAATACACGGGAGTGGGTACTTATTTTTAATTGTAACTTTGTTCAGTTGCCTGTAGTCAATACACATCCTCATAGCACTATCTTTTTCTTTATAAATAGAACCGGTTCACCCAAAGGCGACACACTAGGCCTGATAAAGCCCTTATCAAGCAACTCCTAAAGTTGTTCCCATAACTCTTTCAATTTTGCTAGTTCCATGCGATACGGTGGAATAGAGATGGGCTGAGTGCCCGACCTCAGATCAATACCAAAACCAATGTTCCTATCGGGTGGCATGCCCAACAGGTCTTTTGGAAACACACATAGGAAGTCTCTCACTACCGGAACTAACTCAACAGTAGGAGTATCAGCACTAACATCCCTCACGAAGGACAAATATGCCAAACATCCCTTCTCAACCATCCAATGAGCCTTCAAATGTGAAATCACTCCACTAGGAACATAATTCGGAGAGCCCCTCCACTCAAACTTAGGAAACCCTGGCATCGCCAACCTCACGGTCTTAGCGTGACAATCTAGAATAGCATGACATGGTGACAATCAATCCATGCCTAAAATCATGTAAAAATTAGTCATGATAAGTAGTAAAAGATCCATTCCCGTCTCTAATCCCCCAATAGTCACCACACACGACCAAAAAACACAATCCACAACAATATAATCACCCCCGGCATAGATACATGAACATGCATAACTAAAGAATCACGGGGCATGTCCAGATAACGAGCAAAGTATGATGACACATATGAATAAGTGGAACCAAGATCAAATAATATTGACGCATCCATGTGGCATACTGAAACAATACATGTGATCACGACATCATAAGCAACTGCCTCTAGCCTGGCTGGAAATGCTTAACAACGGGCCTGACCACAACCTGATTGACCTCCTCCTCTAGGGAGACCTCATGCTGACTATGTCCAACCCCTAGCTGGTTGTGCAGGTGGTATACCTACTGGTGCTAACATCATAGGCTGACAGTGCTGCTGTGGGACCCTACTCAATAGTCTAGGGCAATCTCTCTTGATATGACTCAAGTCCCCGCACTCAAAACAACCTCTCCTCCAACGGAGCTACTGAAACCCTGATAATCTAAATAGCTACCCGAGGAACCCTATACAGATTAAGCATGGTAAGAACTCTGCACTGAGAATACACTCAATGATGATTGAGCTAGGCGTGCAACGTAGGAACTATGGCTAAAGGCTAACTGAAGAACCACGAGGAACATGGCGAGCTACCTAAATGGGTCTGGAGGGACGACCGCTGTTGTAATGGTACTGGCCTCCAGATGAGGCACTGCTGAAACAACCTGAACTACGAGGCCTCTTGGCCTCCCACTCTTCACGCTCCTGCCTGCAAACCAGCTCTAAGCGTCTAACAATCTTGACCACCTGGTCAAACCTAGCATCTGCCGCAACCTCTCGAGCCATACTGAAACGTAAACCGTAGTGGAGGACATCAATAAACCTCTTAATCTTCTCCCTCTCATAAGGGACTAACCATAATGCATGATGAACCAAATATGGGAACCTCATCTCATACTGAGTCACTGTCATACCCTCCTGGCGTAGCTGCTGAAACTGCTTATGCAGCTCTTTTTTTAGCCAAATTTATATTTTCATTACTGAAATTAAAGTACAACAATGGAGGGGGACATAAACCTTACCTCCCAAAATAGAATGCCTGTACGATGACTAATTGTACCTAGAAAGTAGTAGGGGGTTAGACCTAAGATGATGTAACGGTTGTCTATTTGATGATAGATAGTCGTCTGTACAAAAACAATGTGAGTTTCTTGTAGGTCGGCTATACAAAAAAGTACATGTATTCCTATTTCTACTAAGTTAATGGGGAATTTTCTCCCTACTATATGCTCCTGACATCTATCTGTAAGATGTTCCAAATGATTGACAAAAAAGCATGAGCTATCTTCAAATTTGCTTTGACAAAAGCCATGTTGAAGATAACTGTCAAGAAGTATCTTGTTTCTGAATATCAGTGTTGCTTGTGTTATTTGCTGGGCAGTTTTCTAGTTGCTGTTGCTGAAGCTGGATATGGTGTGCTATAGAATGAGACTGTTGTTGATGATTGTTTGGTTTTCTGCCTCTGGGGGGAGTACTGCTTGTTTTTGTTGCTGGACACTCTGGTATAGTGTCAGTGAGTTTTGAAGTGATCTGCTCTGATTGTTGTTGTTCCTGGATGACTGTTTCTTCTGCTGACATTCCATTAACCCTGCTGCTGTGTCTTGAAGCTGTTGCTGTTTTGCTTTGTGTTTGTGTGCATCCTTGTTCCTATGCTGCTTTGAGTTAATTGGAGCTTGGTGAAATGGAGTTTGTGTTTCTGTAGCTTGAAGCTGCTGCTGCATTGAGTTATGTATATGCTTATCCTTGCTCCTGAACTGCTTTGTGTTGATTGGATGTCTATGGAGTATGAGTGCTGAAGGGATCCATGATGGTTGAACTGAATTGTTGTTGCTCTTGTATGTGTACTTCCTCTGCTGATACTTTGCTGACTGAGTTTTTATGCCCTGAAGCTGCTGTTGATGTGCTTTATGGCTGTGTATATCCTTGCTATTGTGCTTCTTCTAATGATAGCCTGTTGGTGTTTCAGTTTCCTGTGATGACTGTTGGCTCTATAGGTTGCTGATGTGTTGCTGAGTGAACTTAGGCTTATGCCGCTCTTATCTGCGAGGCGGTGGGAAAAACTACTCTAAGCAGAGAACTGAGATCTCATACCATGTAAGTGGCGCTGTGTCGGCTGGCTAGTTCAACTCATTAGTCTGCCACCATCTATAAGCTTCATGTGTCAGCTAAAAAGTAACAAATACAACCCCATTGGTGTCCAAAATACCCGCTATGTGAAGAATCCAATGATACCTATCCAAAAATTACTGAGCATCCTCTGACTCTACTCCACTGAACTCTGGAGGCTTATGCTTCCCAAACCTTTCTAACATCTTCTGCTACTCATCACTCATAAGTGGACCAACCTCGACCCGAGCAGCGACAACTGGCTGAACTGGCAACATACTCGGTGTTTGGTGATCCTGAGCTAGCAACTCTAGAGTACGGCGGCAGGAGTCTGAGTACCTCCTCCAGCCTGTGAAGTGACTGGTGCAGCTGAATAACAATGGGAACTATTGGTGCCTAATCTAGTCCCACCGTCTCAATAACATCTAGCAACTGATGGCTTCACATATGCTGATTTGGTTGTAGTACGAGCCTCACCTCGGCCTCTACCGCAGCCCTGGCATCTCGTGACCTTAACTGGTGGTACTGGTGGTACTGGTGGCCGCTCGGTTGATCTAGTCACACGTGTCCTCACCATCTATGAGAGAATAGAAGAGTCAAGATTCAAACTTCAGAAATAACAAGCCCGCACAAACAAGAATGTAAGAAAGTGAAGTTTCCTAATAGTTCGACAGCCTCTCGGGGATAAGTACAGACGTCTCCGCACCGATTCGGAAGACTCTACTAAACTAGCTCGTGACTCATAATACCTATGAACCTAGGGCACTAATAGCCACTTGTCACGACCCAGAATTCCAATCTGTCGTGATGCCGCCTAACACACTTGCTAGGCAAGCCAGATATAACAATAAAGAACCAAAATAATGGAATTTACATAAATAGTGTAAGTCTGAAACCACAATATAACAAAGTAGTGCTAATACATGATATCCCCAGAAGTAGCAAATACAGAGTCATGAGCTCTAATACAGAAAGACAAGTCTAAAATGACCAAGAACAATATTGTTTGAAATAAAACCAATAGTACATAAGAAAAGAGACCTAAGACTGCGGTCAAGAATGTAGTTCTACCTCGTCTCTCAGCAATAAACTCTGCTACTAGCCTCGGCTACTAATGACTGGGTCCGACACCTGGATCTGCTCAATAAAGTGCAGAGTGTAGTATGAGTACAACCGACTCAATGTACTTAGCAAGTATCATAACTAACTTCGGCGAGGTAAAAGAAACAAGAAATATAAATGATTCTTTCTATAATATATACAGTTTCATAAATCCAACAAGTACAAAAATGTGATCAAGTATAAGGCACAGAAAGAACTATCTATGTGTGCGTGTACGATTACTCAAGTACTATACTCAGTCAATGTTAAAACATCTGAAGATAATATGAAATTAAGTCAGGTAACTAACCATGGAAATTACTCGTAAATTTGAAATGCAAAAATATGAAAAAACCACTGGCCAGATTTTCCTCAATATTTTCATAACCGTATCAAACCATTGATCAATTTCCAAAACTCTACGTGTACACCATCAAGAGAGAAACGTGAGAGGGTGACCCTTGTGGGATGGATCCATATCCACACGCTGGACGGACAACTCACGTGCCAGATGGACAACACATGTGCTAATAATATCAATATCTGGATCCGCACTAACAGCTCGTGTGCCAATAATATCAACCAAACAGACAACTCACATAGCAATAATCACAATCCGCCCAGCATGGTCACAAGCTGCCAGTCCAGCTCATAACACACAAAAAGCAAATATACAAGAATACATGTACAAGATCAATGAATATCAAGTTTCATGATCCTAGACATGTATAAGTAACATTCTATAGTGTAGGCATGTACAATGTCTGCTATCACAGCTAGAATTTCATCATGAAATAGTAGTTATTGGGCTCAATCGGGAGAATAACCTCAACGAAATCTCAAATGTCGTACAAATAATCAAATAGGGGTACAAATAGGAGAAACACCACTGCTTGAAGCTTAGCAATTCATTCAAAGCATGTCATAGCCTAAGCACTACCCCGAGCATGAAAATAGTACCCATATGCACGCATATGGGCTCAACCCCACACATATGCGCCACTCATAGCATGTAGCTATCACAAATAATTCAGGAAGCTAGTGCCTCAATCATGTTTAGGTAAGATACTTACCTCAAGCAAGCCAAATCACTCATCTAACAAGCCCTTCCAGCCGGTATCAATCTCCGAAGGGCTCGAATCTAGCCAAAATAACTCAATACCATCAATAATATCCATAGGAAAAGATTCCAAATGATAAAGCTAAAGTCTTGAATCAAATATGCAAAATCAACCTCGGGCCCGCACCCCGAAACCCGACAAAATTCATAAATTTCGAACACCCATTCAATTGCGAGTTCAACCATACTAATTTAATCCAATTCCATCCACAAATCAACCCTCAAATCACCAAATCTCACTCTGCAATACCATGGTCTAAAATACCCAAATTTTACTTTAAATTCACATAAACTAGGCGTAATAATCGATATTTATCAACAAGAGTGATTAAACTTTTCTTAGCTCTTCAATTGTAGCAAAATACCTCTCAAAAATCGCCCTTAGCCGATTCCCAAAACTCTCTGAATGAGAAAAACCATGAAACCCTTCGAATATAAGATCTGTCAGTGAACCTGTACCTGCGATCACTTAACCGCATCTGCCGTCCCGCTTCTGCGGAATAGTGGTCGCATCTGCGACCCTCTCCGAAAATTCGGCCTTCCGCTTTTGCGGAAAAAAAACTTGTATCTGCGAGAGAGCATCTGCGCACATTCCTCCACTTCTACGGACTCCCCTGCCTAACTCAGCTTCCGCACATGCGCACGCCTGGCCGCACCTACAGCTCTGCATCTGCAACTAAGCCCTCCCTAGACGCGATCACACTAGAAACCATAAGGCTTAACCAATAACACCAAGTCCAAAATGAATCTGAATTCAACCCGAATCACATCCGAGACCTCGTCCAAACATACCAACAAGTCCTAAAACACAATACAAATTCGCTCGAAGCTTCAACTCACATCAAACAACACCACAACCACGAACCACACATCGATTCAAGGCAACTGAACTAATAAACTTCCAACTTCTAAAACTAATGCCAAATCATACCAAAGAAATTCCGAATGAGCTCAAATTTTGCACAAAAATCATATATGACACAACAGACCTACTCTAACTCCCGAAATCGAAATCCAAACCCGATTTTGACAAAGTCAAGTCTCGGTCAAACCTCTCAACCTTTCAAAACTTCAACTTTTCAACTTTCGCCAAAAATCATCAAATCAACCTACAGATCGGCAAATCAACATCCGGACATATGACTATGTCCAAAATAACCATATGAAGCTATCGGGACCATCAAAACTCCATTCCGGAATCGCCTATGCAAAAGTCAAACTCCGTTCAACTCTTCCGACTTAAGTTTCTAACCTTGGGACTCAGTATCCAATTCACTCCGAAACATCCCCGAAACCAAATCAACCACCGCGGTAAGTCACATAATCACGATGAACATAGAAAAAGCAGTAAATAGGGGAATGGGGCTACAATACACAAAATGACCAGTTGGGTCGTTACACCATTTCATAGCCACAACCACAGTGCAATCACTTAATCCTCCCGAGTTTGAACTCGTCAACAAGTCATAAGAATCTACTTCATTCCACATATGAACAACTAAAAAATCCACCAATGCATCCACATCCTGAATCTGGACCACACATCTAAAAAGAAATCAAACATCCATAGTCCTTTTGCATCTCAAGAGAAATCTTCTTGTCACATCCAAAACATTTTAGCACCTTCCGCAGTAACATAATACTCACCATATAGCTATCCAACCACTAATTGTTCCATCAATCACACTCCTAGGGACACTACCGGACATATAAGTCCAAAAGCACATACTCACACGTACGAAACCCTCAAGCCCAAGTTGTTGTCTGAACTTGGCCTCGAGTCTTCCAGACAGGGCTAGCTCCAAAACATAGAGAACACATCTTGCACCTTATCTATGACATTAACAGTCGTGGATGCATAGCTGATACCGAGTGCTAAAAATAACATACGAGTGGATGGAAGGACTTCAACGAGATATGCTTCAAGCTGAATCAATGTTGCACGATAAGGAAAGAAATATGAGAAATTTTCCTACATGTCCTGTAGCTCTTGAAGATAAGTATGGACGTCATCGTACCGATCCGCAAGACTCTACTAGACAGTTGCTCATGACTCGTGGAATCTATGAACCTAGAGCTCACTTTTATGAACCTACAGCTCTGATACCAACTTATCATGACCCAAATTCCACCTAGTCGTGATGGCACCTAACCCAACCCGCTAGGTAAGCCAAATAACAGTCAACACAACTCAAATAAGAATAATAAGCAATTAATAGATGAAATAACTGAATTCCTATTCAATAACCCAAGGATTGGTAGTACAAGCCATGAGCTACAACGACTTAGATTTACAAAGCTAGCATGAAAATAAACACAACATCTTTTGTAATGTACACAAATAGACTTTGAATCTAAAACAACCTAGGAAAAGTGGTAGCTAAATTCATAAAACAAGTACATCCTCGATGCTAGCTCCCGTCATCTACAACATCTCAGCTCCAAGATCTACACGCAAGATGGAGAAGTATAATATGAGTACAAGTGACCCCATGTACTCAGCAAGTATAATAACTAACCTCGGCGAGGTAATAATGACAGGAATTATAAATGATACGCACTAATGACATGTTTAATTCATATACCTCACAAGTATACAACAAAAATGTTACCAAATTATAAATCACAGATGAAGCCTCCTCGGTGCCCAAAGACAATTTAACATGCTCTTTATCAGTTTTAACAATCTAGCATAGAGAAAAAATATGCACAAAGGCATGTATACAACCCAGAGTTAACAAATAGAGAAGAGATGCAACAAAAATCATGTATACATCCAAGAATTATAAGTTAAAAAGAAATGCAATAATCAAATACCAATCTGTTGCGGTGCCGCAACTCGAAATCATAATACGTCTCTAAGGACAACATCACAATTTCAATAATCATACCAAAACACTGATCAACTTTCTTAAAGCCCACATCAACTAGAAATCCGTCAGTTTCTCACAATCCCCGTGTACACCATTAAGAAGAAACATGAGAGGGTGACCCTAGGCGAATGGATCCATATCCATACGCTACGCGTTGTACTCACATGCAATCCTCCAGGCGTGATCACAAGCTCAATATTACAACCTGCCTGGCGTGGTCATAGGATCAACATCACAATCTGCCTGGCGTGGTCACATGCTCCATATCATAATCCACCCGGTGTGATCACATGCTCAATATCACAATTCGCCTGGTGTGCTCACAGGCTCAATATCACAATCTACACGGCCTAGTCACGGTTTACAGTCCAATCCATATCACACAGAAAGAAAATATACAAAAAGACATGTATATGATCAATGAATAATCAAATTTCATACTCCTGGACTGGTACAAGCGACATGCTAAGGTGTATGCTTGTGTAAAATGTGCTATCACGGCTCAAATCAGACAAATACATCAAGAAAGTAGTAATTATTAGGTTCAATCAGGAGATTAACCTCAAGGTAACATCAAACATAGTTCAAATAGCTCACAACAGGGGTAAATGTAAGAACCATCACAGCATGAAGCTTAAAAACATGGAAATGATCTGCATCTGCGCTCCAACATGCGCAGATGCAAAACACCAGAACTGGGTCTGCCTAAAAACATGGAAATGATCTGAAACTCATCAAAACTCTTCCGATACTCTCGGGACCCCGTCTAATCACACCAACCAATCCAAAACACAACACAAACCTACTCAAGGCCTCAAACCACCCAAAACAACATCAAAACCATGAAGCGCCAATCAAGATCCATCTTAGTGAACTATTTCAAATTTCCAAATTCCAGACATACGCCGAACAAGTCTAAACAACTCGGAATCTCCTCAAAATTTGCACACAAGTTCCTGATAACACACCAATCCTATTCCATCTTCTGAAACAACAATCCGAACTCGATAAAATCGAAGTCAACTCTAGTCAAACTTATGAACTCTCCTAACCTTCAAATTGACAACTTTCGTAAATTCAAGACAAAACCTTCTGAAAACATCCAAATGAAAATTCGTGCATACGCCCAAGTTCAAATTCACCATTCGGACCTAAAAGAACCATCAAATTTCCAATCCAAGGTCAATTACACAAAAGACAAACTTTGTCACTCTTTCAACATAAAGCTTTCTAGTTTAGAATTATTCTTCCCAATCAATCCTGAACCACTCAAAAACCAAAACCAATGACACATGCAAGTCATAATGTATCATATGGAGCTACTCAAGACCTCAAACCATCAAACGGAATGCAAATTCTCAAAATGACTGGTCGGGTCGTTACATTCCAATAGGGTCATTCGGGTGATTTTGGACTTAGATGTACGTCCGGATTTAGCTTTGGAGGTTCCTAGGATGTTTTGGCTCTAACTGCTAAAATTTGAAATTTTGAATGTTTGGAAACTTCATAGGATTTTCGGGGAGTTGACTTGATAATATCTGACTCAGATTATTGTTTTGACAATTGTAATAGGTTCATTTAGTGAATTGGTGCTTTTGTGCAAAGGTTTTTTGGAATCTGAAATCTTTAGGCATGATTTAGACATGTTTGTGGAAGTTAGAAGGTTTGGAACTCAAAAGATTGATTTTGATTGTTGATTCTTGATTTTGATGTTATTCATAGTGTTTGACCATTAGAAAAAGTCTGGATAATGTATTCGGACTTTTTGGTATGATTGGACAGGGTCAAATAGGGCTGGGATGTGTTTTAGATTGATTCCGGCTATTTTTTGTGTAGTTTGCAGGTCTGGTACTAGTGTGTCGCACCTATGGAGCATTAGTCACAGGTGCGAAGTCGCATATGCAAGTTTTGAGGTTGCTGATACGAAGTGGTTGAGGCTTGAAAGATAAGCCGCTTTAGCGGAATGATGGGCGCATGTGCGATGTCACACCTACGAGGCTGTGGACCACAGCTGCGAAGGCAAGCCTAGAGATCCAGGTGTTGTTAATCGTAGTTATTTCCAATGAGCCGTATACGGATTTGTTTGAGATTTTGTGGTATTGTTGTTTTTCCGTTCGCAGGCCTTGTAGTCCCTTCTTTTATATCATGTTATCATTGTTGAGTCTTCTAGACAGTATTGAATTTTGTTCAAACTTTGTATCTAATACACTATAGAGCTCATGTACTCGGTGACACCAGATTTTGGAGCGTTTTCAATTGTATCGTTATCTAGGCTTAAGTTATTTTTGCAATTCCACTATTGAGACTATTTAATCCCTATTGTTGAAAATTATTTCTGCTTATTTATTATTGTCTTGCATAGTAAGTGGTGTTAGGCACCATCACGGTCCTGGTAGGATTTTGGATCGTGACAAGTTGTTATCAGAGCACTATGTTGCTTATGTCACACGAGTCATGAGAAAGTCTAAATTGCTTTTGTCTCACGAGTCTTGCATATTGGTACAGAGACATCTGTACTTATCTTTGAGAGGCTAGAGGACAGTTAGGAAAACTTTCTTTCTTTCATTCTCTATGGTGCGATTTGTTTATCCCTTTTTCTGAATCTTTATTTTTCAATTCTCTCGCACATGATGAAGACATAATATATAGGTATAGCTGAGCAAGTTTCAGTACCCCATACCCCGGGTACAGCGAGAGGCCGGGGCCGACATAGAGGCGGAGGTGGAGCACACGCCATAGTTAGGGGCCCGACTCGAGCAGCCATTGTGTAGCCAACTGTAGCTCCCTTTGAGGAGAAAATTCCAAACCATGTGTAGCCCGTGGGACCAGATCAGGTCACTAATGGTTTATTTGTTACGCTAGTTAACTCTTGTCCATATGGTTAGTCTATTCGAGAGTTTGGCTCAGACGGGGGTATTTCCTACTACACCAGCTACTTCCTAGGTAGGGGGCAGAGCATAGACTCCAGCTACTCATACCCCAAACATATAACCCATGATTATCAAACCTCTAGAGTGTTACTAGTTGGGGGAGTTTAGCCTACTATTTTGCGTAGCCTGAGGATAGGCCCGCGATGCCAGCTAATGAGCTGAAGAGGCTGGATAAGTTCACAAATATGCATCCTCCTCACTTTAGCGGTACACCTTTAGAGGATGCCCAAGAGTTCTTGGATCGTTTTCATGAGATTCTGCATAATTTGGGACTAGTTGAGTCCAATGGAGCTCAGTTCACCACCTTCCAGATGTAGGGTCCAGCCAAGAGGTTATGGCAGGTTTATGAGCTAGGTAGACCAGCAGTATCACTTGTCGGTCCTGTGTAG
Source organism: Nicotiana obtusifolia (assembly GCA_002018475.1). NCBI lineage: Eukaryota > Viridiplantae > Streptophyta > Magnoliopsida > Solanales > Solanaceae > Nicotiana > Nicotiana obtusifolia. The sequence goes on from MCJB01028150.1 coordinate 28,509, forward strand.
TCACAATATGTGGTTTTGAGAGGAGGGTAGAATTTCAATTGTTAGATATGGTGGATTTGATATGATTGTTGGAATAGATTGTCTATCTCCGTACCATGGTATTCTTGAATGTCATGCTAAAATCGTGACGATGTCTATGTCGGGGATGCCAAGGTTAGAATAAGAGGGTATCTTGGTCATACTCCTAGCATAGTGATCTCATTTTGAAGGCTCAACAGATGGTTAAGAAGGGGTGTTAGGCGTATCTAGCTTTTGTTAGAGATGTTAGTGTTGATACTCCTACTGTTGAGTCAAATCCAGTAGTGAAGGATTTTCCGTATGTGCTTCACGCAGACCTACCGATCATGCCACTCGATAGGGATATTGATTTTGGCATTGATTTAGCACCATGCACTCAGCCTATCTCTATTGCTCTGTATCGTATTGCCCCTGCTGAGTTGAAGGAATTGAAGGAATAGTTGCAAGAATTGCTGATAAGGCGTATCGGGCTCCATCAGGCCTAGTGTTTCACCTTGAGGTGCGTCAGTTTTCTTTGTAAAAAGGAAGATGGGTCTATGAGGATGTGTATTGACTACAAACATTTGAACAAGGTTACCATCATGAACAAGTATCCATTGACATGCATCAATGATTTATTCGACTAGCTTCAAGGTGCTACAATTTTATTACGATTAGCCTATCATGTTAATATAAGATTTCATACGTTTTAACATGATTTCTTGCATGGATGATTATACTCATATACTCATAAGAGCAAATGAACACAAGTCAAGAAGATCACAAAATTTAACAAGGGATAAAGAAGCATATAATCTACCCTGCGGATGAGTAATCCTGGCACATGCATATACGCTTGTAACCTCGCATATGCATCACCCCCACAAGTGGAAAGGAATATTATTTATCAGAAAATTCTCTCAAATAAAAGCTAGGCAAGGTACTTACCTCATTCCGGAGAAAGTTCAACAATCCAAAATCGCTTTCCTTAGAAATACTCCTCAAAATGATCAAAACCTAGTCAAATATCATCTAAGGAACCTAAAGTAAATATCCCCAATCAATAAAATTTCAAACATTGAAGAAATCCCAAAAAGTCAACAAAAGGTTAACTCGTGCCAACATGGTCAAAATCCAAAATCTAGACCATATCTCGATGACGCATTCTTTCCTGGGAAACAATTATGTACTAGTTGTGCTTCGAGAACAACAATATTCTTTTTAATCAGTTGCTTAGAGAACAACAATCCCAATTTTCATTCCGTCACATATAAAGAAGCGAAAGTTGTAAGGTTTTTGATTTTCTGCTATATGTCTTGTATACGGGCGCATTTATGCCCTTTCTTTAATGAAATTATAAGTTCATCAAAAAAAAAATAAAGAACCGAAAGTGTTGTAACTTCCAGCACATCTTTAAGGTACTTTTTCTTAATAAATTAACACCTGTCAAAAAAAATCTAAAGAACATAAAGCTTTTCAATAGCTTGGTCCAGAGTTTGCTTAAACAGACTTATTTACAAGGTAAATTGTTTCAACAAGTAAAAAATTTGTTGAAATGGCTAGTGGAGGTGGAACTCGGTCTAGTGGAGGTCAGGCAAGATGCTACACGATTCCAGGGATAATCGAGGTTGTCGCTTCTGATGCTGTCATTACAAGTATTTTTTTGTGTACCATATAGATGCTTCGGTATTGTTTGATTCCGGCTCTACTTATTCATGTGTGTCTTCATAATTTGTTTTCTTGTCTGGATATACTACGCGATTCTCTTCTTACCCTATTCATGTATCAATATTGATTGCAGATTCAATTAAGGTGGATCAAGTTTATTGGTCCTGTGTAGTCACTATTTGTGGTTTTGAGACGAGGGCGAAATTTCTATTGTTAGATATGGTATATTTTGATGTGATCTTTGGTATGGATTTTCTATCTCCGTAACATGCTATTCTTGATTGTCATGCTAAGACTGTGATGTTGGCTATGTCGGGGATGCCAAGGTTGGAATGGAGGGATTCTCTTGCTCATCCTCCTCGCAATGTGATCTCATTTTTAAAGGCTCAACAGATAGATAAGAAGGGGTGTTTGGCGTATCTAGCTTTTGTTAAAGATGTTAGTGTTGATACTCCTATTGTTTAATCAAATCTAGTAGTGAGGGTGTTTCTAGATATGCTTCATGTAGACCTATCAGTCATGCCAGCCGATAGGAATATTGATTTCAGAATTGATTTAGCACCAGGCACTCAGCCTTTCTCTATTCCTCTGTATCGTATGTCTCCTACTGAGTTGAAGGAATTAAAGGAATAGTTGCAAGAATTGTTGGATAAGGCATATCAAGCTCCATTAGTCCTGGTGTTTCACCTTGGGGTGCATCAGTGTTGTTTGTAAAGAAGAAAGATGGGGTGAGGATGTGTATTGACTACAGACAATTGAACAAGGTTCTCATCATGAACAATAATCCACTTCCACGCATTGATGATTTAGTAGACCAGCTTCAGGGTGCTAAAGTTTTATCAAGATTAGCCTATCATGTTAATTTAAGATGCCATAAGTTTGAACATGATTTCTTGCATGGAAGATTATACTCATATACATAATAGCAAATGAAACATAAGTCAAGAAGATCAAAAAATTCAACAAGGTATAAAGAATCATATAATCTACCCCCTGATCATGAATAACCCTGGCACATGCATATACCCTTGTCACCTCATATATGCATCACCCCCCCATGCGGTAAACAATATTAGTTATTTGAAAAATTCCCTCAAACAGAAGCTAGGCAAGACACTTACCTCATTTTGAAAAAAGTTCAACAACCCAAAATGACTTTCCTTAGAAATACTCCTCAAAACGCTCAAAACCTAGTCAAATATAATCTAAGGGAGCTAAATGAAAACATCCCCGATCAATAAAGGTTCAAACATTGAAAAAAATCCGAAAAGTCAACAAAAGGTTAATGTGTGCCCACATGGTCAAAATCCAAAATCTAGACCAAATCCTCATGATCTATTCTTTCCTGAGTTCAAATATATAATTAGTTTCAAGATCCGATCTCAAATGAGGTCCAAATCCCAAAAATTTGCTCTCTTAAGTTGTAACCCAAAAATCCAATTTTTACACTTTAAAATACTAGATTTTGGGGTAAAAATCTATGAGTCCATCATGATATATAATCAATACTAAGTTAAAAATATAGTCCTCTTAAAAATTGCCTCCTTATGAAGCCTAGGTCTCAAAAATGGAAAAGAACAAACCAATCCTGAAACCCTTCTTAACCCAACGGCAGATGTAACAAATGTGAATGAAATCATCGCAAATGCAACCAAGTGATTGCAAATGTGAACTCTCTCCTAAGCCTTCCCCATGGAAAATATGACTCTTGTTCGCAATTGTGAACTAGGGCATCGCAAATGAGACTCTATGAGCTCTCCCCTTTACTCGCAAATTCGAGTTGACATTTGCAAATGCGACCTTCACATTTGCGAATCCGTCATTGCAAATGCGATATCAGCAACACCAGTAATGGACAACTTTCTAAAATGTCCAAAAGAATCCTGAAACTCAACTAAACCCTTTGGGATCCCATCCAATAATCCCAACAATTCAATATACCTAACACAAACTCACTCGAAGGCTTAAAACACCAAAACTAACATCAAAACTAAGAATCAAGAATCAAACCAAATAATTTTCATGCTCTAAAGTTCAAATTTCCAGCTTTTGACTAGAAGCATCGTAACGAGCTCGGGTCGCCCAAGATCAAACCAAACATACGTACAAGTAAAAAATCATCATACGAAGATAATAGAATCGTCAAATTACTAATTCAGGGTTGCTAACTCAAAAGTCAAATATTGGTCAACTCCAGTAACTTAAAGCTAGAATTCTTTATCGAAAACTATCTCGAACATCTCGAAAATAAAAAACCATCGTACACACAACTCATAAAATACAAAATGAACCTACTTCTTGAATCACAAAACGAAGTGCTTTAAATCAAAACAACGAGTTGGGTTGTTACAGAAAAAACATATGTGTAGATTATACTGATTTAAATAAAGCATGTCCTAAGGATTCTTTCCCTTTACCTCATATTGAACAATTGATAGGTTCTCCTGTCAGTCATGAACTTTTGAGTTTCTTAGATGCTTACTCCAGGTATAATAAAATCAAAATGGATCTGAAACATAAAGAAAAAAATTCTTTTATTACAGACAAGTGGACTTATTTCTATAAGGTTATGCCCTTCAGGCTCAAAACTGTTGGGGCTACATATCAACATTTGGCAACTATGATGTTCAAAGAACATTTAGAGGAACAATGGAAGTGTATACCGATCATATGCTGGTAAAGACTATTCAGGCAGAGGATAATCTTGCACATTTGAGAGAAACTTTTCCATTCTCCAAAGATATAACATGAAGTTGAACCTAGAAAGATGCGCCCTAGATGTCGTTTCGCGTTAGTTTCTAGGTTTTCTTATTTATAATAGAGACATTGAAGTTAATCCAACCTAAATCAAAGTGATCGAAGAAATCGCAGACATCCTCACAAATAGGAAAGAAATATAAAGGCTAATGGGAAGAATAGCAGCTCGACGGAGCTTTATATCATGATCTTCTGAAAGATGCTTCAAATTTTCTCGTTGCTATAAAAACAAAGGAATTTTGAGTGGACGCCAAAATGCCAGCAAACATTAAAGACTTGAAGAAGTACTTATCTAATTAGCCATACTTTGAATGCCACAAGAAGGGGAACAATTGCTTGTATATCACTTAGTATCAGAAGTCTCTTTACATACTTAGTTCAAGAAAATAAAAGTACGCAATCATGAATTTATTACGTTAGAAAAACATTGTTAGAAGTTGAAACAAGGTAACCTAATTTGAAAAATTGGCTTAGCATTAATAATGGCAGCCATAAAGTTAAGACCATATTTTCAATGTCATCTGATTTCTGTTGTTACAACTTCTCCATTACAAAACATTTTGCATAAACAAGAACTTTCTGGCAGACTTGCTTAATGGGAAGTTTTCACGAAGCATGGGAAACAGCTCACCACTATGTCTCCGGCTAATGCAACTACGTGCTTGAGTGACCACCTGATGTATCTGTATCAGTACCTGCACAATTAGTGCAGAAGTGTAGTATGAGTACATAAATTAACGCGTACCTAATAACTATCTAGTCTAACCTCGAAGAAGAAGTAACAAGGGGTCAACGTCGACACTTACTAGTTGTCCAATAACATCTTACATAAAAATAGACAGTTATAAGCATAACAAGTAGCAATGAAATAGATATATATAAATAACATTATTCTCAACATAAGTATAACTAATAAATCACCAAATACTATATACTGCATCGAATGAAACAAAGATAACCAATATTAGAAATAATGTCAAATTCAGTTTAGGAAAAACTCATATGTACTCTACCCTCCTAACAAATATTACGCACGATTCTGCCGAGGCGAACAGACCAATCGCATACCGGTGGTGTTACACAATACCATCGAATTGGTATGTCCTAATCCATAGATGCATCTCATAATACTACCGAGGCAAAAGGCTCGATTCCATACGAATAGAGAAATTTTCATCAGGACACTAGCCCCACTCGTAATTGTACGTGCGAGTCAATAAAACACAAAATTACCAATCACATAAACACAACGCGAGGATATGAATGTAAGAGAAAGCATAATTTTACCGTACCATGCTCAATGTGGTGCATCAGCTAGTTATGGATCATATAGTACTCGTCCGGATCAGTCATCTTTTAGTGCACTTCCAGCTCAGAGCTCGTATTGTGCTCCATCAATACCGAGTTCTTCCATTAATTATTCTAGTTCTCTAGGTCTGATGCAGGCCCGCCGTCATTTCCGGCTCGAGGTTTTTATGACTGTGGAGAGTTGGGGCATGTGAGGAAGTATTGTCCCCGCCATTACAGAGGTCCAGTGCTGTAGGAAGCTAGGCTATGACCCCTTGTACACGTTATCATGTCTAGTAGGTTTCTTGACTATACCTCGTTACTACTCCACCGAGGTTAGTCTTGATACTTACTAGGGACCGTTGTGGTGTACTCATATTACGCTTCTGCACATCTTTTGTGCAAATCCGAGTACCTTGGAGCGTGTCGGTCGCTAGTCTGCTGATTGTGAGTTACTGTGGAGACTTCAAGGTATACCTGCCATTTTGTTCGTAGGCCTCGGAGTCACCTTCTGCTGTCTTTCTTTACCCCTATTTATATCTATTTCGGAATAGTTTGTACTTAGAGATTTTTTAGTGAACTCAGTAGAACTTATGACTTGTACTACCCCTTTTGGGATATTGTACATCTATGGATAATTGTTGGCTATTTATGGCAATTACTAGTTCATAGTTAATAGTTAATTGGTTTAAGTCTGTTGTTAATGCAATATGTGGTAGGCTTACCTAGTCTTAGAGACTAAGTGCCATCACGACTCCTAAGAAGGGATTTTGGGTCGTGACAAGTTGGTATCAGCGCGTTAGGTTCTTAGGTACTACGGGGCATAAGCAAGTTTAGTAGAGTCTTGATCGGTACGAAGACACTTATACTTATCTTCGAGAGGCTATGAAAATATTAAGAAACTTCACTTCTTTCATTCCTATCGTGCAGATTTATTGATTTCAATGTTTGAGCCTTTGTCATTATATTCTCTAACAGATAGTGAGGACACGAGCTGTAGTTACTGATGACGTTACCCCTAGAGCCGGTGTTGCTAGGGGCCGGGGCAGAGGCAGAGGCCGAGGAGGAGCACGTGATATAGCTAGAGCACCTTCTAGAGCAGTAGCTGAGGAGCCAACAGTAACTCCAGTTGGGGAACAGGCACCGGAGGCCACTGTTGTTACTCCTGGACATCCAGAGACCTTAGTGCAATTCATGAGCATGTTTAGTACATTGGCTCAGATGGGATTGATTCCAATCACTCCACAGACTGGGGAGGAGCTCAGACTCTCACCGCCCATACTCCAGAGCAGCAGGCTTACATTGGTTAGGTTCCGGGTGTTATGCTGGTATAGCCTGTTATTCCGGCTAAGCTCTGAGGTCGAGCTAGGGGCATCAAAAGAGGAGCAGAAGAGGCTTGAGAGGTTCAAAAAGTATGACCCACCTACTTTTAGTGGCACAACTACCAAGGATGTGCAGGGTTTTCTAGAGAAATGTCACTGTATTCTTTGCACCATGGGTATTGTGAGGTGAGCGAAGTAGCTTTCACTACATTTCAGCTGTCAGGGATAGCGTATCAGTGGGGACAGGTTTGTGAGGAGGGTAGGCCAGCTGATGCAGCACCACTCACCTGGACTCAATTTTCAGAGTGTTTTTGAGGGAGTTTATTTCTCAGCCCCTCAAAGATGCGTGGCACAAAGAGTTCGAGCAGTTATGCTAGGGCACTATGATAGTGTCAGAACACGCCATCAAATTCAATGAGCTGTCCCGACATGCACCTACCTTGGTTCCTACAATCAGAGAACGTGTCCACATATTTATCGAGGGGCTCAGTTATGGTCTTTGATTTAGCATGGCTTGAGAGTTGGAGACAGATACTCCGTTTCAGTAGGTTGTAGAGATCGCTCGCGGGTTGGAGGGTATGCGGGGCCGATAGAGAGAGGACAGGGAGGCTAAGAGGCCTCGTGGACCGGGAGGATCTACGTATCCCTCTTTTGGAGGCAGGGTGCATCATGGTAGAGGTTTTGTGGTTCACCCAGTTAAGTTTGCACTTCAGGCTTCACGTGATGCTTCAGATATCCGTGGGTCCCAGAGTACCTGCACCGAACGACTTCCATAGCCACGTCAGTGGAAAGGTTGCTTTGAGTGTGAGGATACCAGGCACGTGATGAGGGATTTTCCTAGATTTCTGAAGGGTGTACCACAGCAGAGTGTTCAAATTGTGGGTTCCGCTCAAGTTGCTGTTATACCTGCACCGCCAGCTAGGGGTGGAGGTCAGGCGGGTAGCGACCGTCCTAGAGGGGGAGGCCAGGCCCATTCTTATGATTTTCCTAGTTAGGTTGAGGCTGATGCACTAGATGATGTCATTACAGGTACGGTTCGGTTATAGAGATGCATTAGTATTATTTTGATCCGGTCGCATTTATTGGTAAGGTTCATCACACTTTACTTCTTATGTGGTTATGTTTTGTGATTCTTGTACTCAGTCTATGTGTTCGCACCGGTTGGGGAATTCTATTTTGATAACTTGTGTCTATCGCTCTAGTTTGGTTGCTATTGAGGATCATGAGTCTTGGGTAGACTTTATGTTAGCTAATACCGTAGGTTTGATGTGATCTCTGGGTCGTTTGTCCATGACTTGTGATGTGGGCGTTCAACAGGTATGGGAAGTTTGTTAGGTGTTGTGGTTTTAGTTCTATGGGATTGAGTTAGTATAGTGTTTTAGATGTTGAGATGTTTATCTTACTTATGATTTTGAGTTGAGGAGGGGAACTTGGTGTTCTTTATGGATAGGTGTGTTTGTACAGGGCTATGTGCCGCGGTGAGGTTAGGTTAGTGTAAGATTCATTATGGTTGTTGCGTGTGTCCTGCTTCTTCCTTGTGGATTGGATCTGTAGTATGGTATTGATGAGGAGTCATACTTGTTGGACTTGTTTGATAGTTCTCTCATATGCTCATTTTTCCATGTTCAGTTGTATTCGGGTTGTGCTTGTTAGGTTGGATTGCAATGTATGTACCCAGGTGGCTTATTGGTGTGGCTTGTTGGTCGCGTGAGTGGTTACGAGTTTCACATGTTTCTTGCATCATTATCGGTGTTGTGAAGGTTGGGAACAAGGTTCTGGTAGATATGAGACTATTTACCGGTACCGGGTTTGGTAATGGGCACCTATTGTGGTCTGAGTTATTGCTATGGACATATGGCTGATGTGTCACATTGTCTGGTTATACCTTGTAAATGTATGCATGAGCTGTTACAGCTAGTTGAGGATTTTTTTTTTACAGTTTGTTTATGTGAGAATCAAGCTCTTGATGGGTGTTGAGATTTGGTTCTAAGGCTTATCGACATGAGTGGAACGAATAATCTTCGGTTCTGATGATATTTTCGGGCTTATGTGGTTTGGGGTGACGTAGGATCACCCGTGGCCATGTGTATGGTAAGTTTATACAGTAATTTGATTGCTGGAGGAAGACTCTTAGCACGTTCGAGGACGAACTTTTGTTTAAGAGGGGGCGAATGTAACGATCCAACCAGTTATTTTGAGCATTAGTGTTCCGTTCAGCTGTTCGAGGTCTTGAGTGAATTCATATTGTGTCATATGACTTACGGGCATGGTCAGACTCAATTTCGGATGTTTCAAGATTTAATTGGATGAGCGATTCTCATTTTAGAAGCGTAAGTTGAAAATATTGACCAAGGTTTGACTTTTGTGAAAATGATGCCGGAACGATGTTTTGATAACTCTGGTAGGTTTTTATCATGATTTTGGACTTAGGCGTATGCCCGGAATTGAATTTGGAGGTCCCTAGGTTGTTTGGCATGTTTTGCCGAAGGTTGAAAATTTGAAGGTTTAGAATTTTGTTAAGTTTGACCGTAGGTTTACTTCATTGCTATCGTGTTTGGATTTCTGTTTCGGGACTTGGAATAGGTCTGTTTTGCTATTGGAACTTGTCTGCAATGTTTGGCGTCATTCCAAGTTGATCTGTTAGGAATCGGACGTGTGGTTTTATTTTTAGAAGTTCCTGAGTTTCATTGTAGATTTTATGTGTTTTGAGGTCCGATTCGTGGTTTCGAATGTTATTTTAGTGTTTTGATCACGCGAGCGAGTTCGTATTATGTTATTAGGCTTGTGTGGATGTTTTGGTTGGGGTCTTAGGGCCTCGGGTGAGTTTCGGATGCGTTTCAAAGTGTTTGATGAGTTTTAGTTTTTACTGGTTTTTGAACAGGTGTTGCAGATCTCGCAAATGAGAGATTTTGTTTTCATTTGTGACCATCGCATTTGTGACGAGGGAGCCACATTTGTGAAGGTAACTGGAAACTGCCAAAATCACCTTTGCAAACTCAATGTTCGCATTTGCGATGGGGCCTGGGCTGGGGGAGTTCCGCCATTTGCGATCAGAAGGTTTCTTTTGCGATGAGCCCCTTACTTGCATTTGCGAACTTTCTGTCGCAATTGCGACATCAGCAGGGGTGTGATAAGTGTCGCTTTAGTGATCATTATTTGCATTTGCGGGGTTTGTATTTGCAAACCCCAGGTCGCGTTTGCGACACCTATGCCTGGACATAAAAGCTGGAAAACGGCACATCCGGTGCGACGAAGAGGGATATATATGTCGGGTTTGTGCACGTGGTGAGACACGATGGGATAACTATTATGCGCCTGTGGTGAGACAAGACGGGCATTTACTTTATTGTTGCGCACGCGGCAAGACAAGGTGAGCTATGTCGGGGATGATTTGTGATGGCCTTGGGGCATTGTTATTGATGATAATTGTATGGCGGTGTGACCTATCTTATTGGTAGTTTCATAGCATAGACACGTGGAATACCAGATAGACTCCCCATAGGCCAGAAGGCAAAGCAAGCCTATATGACACCTCACCAACTCGCTCTAAAACCTCGAATGGATCGATGAACCTCAAATGGAGCCATCTCAATACTGGACTGATAGTGTTGTTATATGCAAACTCTACCAACGGCAAGAAACCGGCCCACTACCCTCCGAAGTCAATCCCACGTGCTCTAAGCATATCCTCCAGAATTTGAATCGTCCGCTCCCACTGCTCGTCGGTTGCGAATGAAAGGCCGTGTTGAGCTCTACTCGTGTACCCAACTCACTATGTACTGACCTCCGGAAATGTGAAGTGAATTGGATGCTTCGATCTGAAATAATGGAAATAGGCATGCCATGCAACCAGACGATCTCCTGAATATACATTTGGGCCAACCTCTCTGAAGTATATGTAGTCGTCACCAGATTAAAGTGTGCACACTTGGTCAGTGTATTAGCAATAATGCAAACAATATCAAATTTCCTCAACATCTACGACAAACCAACCACGAAATCCACAGTGAAGCGCTCCCATTTCAGACACCCCAACACATACTCAATTATATCCTGCTTGATACGCCGCCACCATTAATGCTGCCTTAGGTCACGATACATCTTCGTGGCACCTGGATAATGGAATAACATGAATTATGTACCTCCTACAAAATCAACTTCCTTAGGCCATCAATATTAGAGACACATAAGCGACCCTGGAGTCACAGAACACCATCATCACCAATAGTCACCGCCTTGGCATCACCTTGAAGTACTATCTCTCTATGAACCATCAAGTGCGGATCATCATATTGACGAACCTTAATCCACTCGAATAAGGAAGGCTGAGCCGCAACACATGAACTACTCGACTGAGTCTGAAATATCTAACCTCACAAGTCGGTTATCTAAGGACTGAATGTCCAAAGCCCATGTCCTTTCCTCTGCTAGACTGAACGCCAAACAACCCATACCCTCAGCCTTTTTTCTCAAGGTATCCACGACCGCATTTGCCTTGCCCAGATGATAAATAATGGTGATATCATAGTCCTTCAGTATCTCAAGTCTTCTCTGCTGCCTCTTATTAAGATCCTTCTACTTAAACAGATGCTGAAAACTGCGGTGATCAGTGTAGACCTCATACAACACCCCATAAAGATAATGCCTCTAAATCATAAAGAGCATGAACTATTGCAGTTAACTCCAAGTCGTGCACAGAGTAATTCTTCTCGTGGGGCTTTAACTGATGAGAAGAATAAGAAATCACTCGCCCTTCTTGCATCAATACACAACCCAACATAAGGCATGAAGCATCACAATACACAGTGTAATTCCCTGAACCAGAAGGCAGAACCAACACCGATGTTGTAGTTAATGTGGTCTTGCGCTTCTGAAAGCTCGCCTCGGAATCATCGGACCACCTAAACTGAACACCCTTCGGGGTTAATCTATTCAAAAGAGCTACAATGGACGAGAAGTCCTCCACAAATCAAAGATAATGCCCTAAAAGGCTCAAGACACTCTTGATCTTAGTCGTTGTGGTAGGACGAGGCAAACTCTGAACAACCTCGATCTTTTTGCCATCCACCTTAATTCCCTCACCTGATACAACATGCCCCAAGAAAGCCATAGACTCTAAACAAAACTCGCACTTAGAGAACTTATCATAAAGCTTATGTTCCTTCAACGTCTGAAGCACTGCCCTTAAATGCTTCGCGTGCTCCTCCATTCTACGTAAGTAGATCAATATGCCATCAATGAAGACACTAAAAAATGAGTCAAGATATGTCTTGATCACCCAATTCATCAAATCCATAAATGCTGACAGAGCATTTGTCAAATTGAAGGACATTAGTAGACACTCGTAGTTCCCATAGCTAGTCCGAAAAGCCGTCTTAAGAACATAGAAAACACGAATCCTCGACTGATGATACCCACATCTCAAGTCGATCTTCGAGAACACACTAGCACCCTGAAGCTGATGAATTAATTCATTAATACGCGGCAACGAATACTTGTTCTTGATGGTGACCTTATTTAGCTAGCGATAATCGATGCACATCCCCATACTCCCATCCTTCTTCTTCACAAAAATTGCGCCCTACAAGACAAACTCAGCCTAATGAATACCTTCTCAATCAACTCCTGAAGCTGCTCCTTCAGCTCTCTCAACTCCACAGGAGCCGTATGATAAGGCGGGATAGAGATTGGTTAGGTCCTGGTGCTAAATCAATGCCAAAATTGATATTATGATCCGGTGGCATACCTTGTAAGTTAATAGCAAATACATCAAAAACTTCCCACACCATAGGAACTAAGTCTAATGTAGGAGTCTCCACAACAGTATCTCAAACAAAGGCCAAATAGGCCAAACAATCCTTCTCGACCATATGCCGAGCCTTCATGAAAGAAATAACCTGACTGAATGCAATACTAGACAAACCTCTCCACTCCATGAATGGCATGATGCAGAGACAACCAATCCATGCCAAGGATAACCTCGAATTCAACCATATTGAGTAATAAAAGGTCTTCCATGGTATCATACCCATAAAAAGTCACCACACATGACCGGTAAACCCGATCCACAACAATAGAATCACCCACCAGCGTGGACACATACACAGAAACACCCAAAGACTCATGGGATACATCTATATAAGGAGCAAAAAGAGAAGATACATAGGAATAGGTATACCCTGGATCAATTAGAACTGATGCATCTCTACGATAGACGAAAATAATACTTGTGATCACGACGTCAGAGGCTATTGCCTCTATCCTAGTAGGAAATAAGTCACCAACTTTGCCTTTTGGGCCGTAGTAACCTGTATCCCATAGTGCAAGCCCGCGATAAAACTCTGCAACCTCTCAGACTCGATAGGAAGTAATATAAACAAGACAACTCAGTGAATCTCACCTTATAATCATTCAAGGACATCTGACCCTGCTTGAGCCGCTCAAATTGGCCTTGCAACTCCCCCCTCCAGGATAATGGAATGTACTTCTCCAGGAAGAGGTGCTTAAAATGTCCCAAGTCAAGGGAGGTGAACCTACTGGCCTACCTAGAAGATAAGACTACCATCATCTACGGGTTTTCCCCTCAAGCTGAAAGGTGGTGAAGTGTACCCTATTGGACTCCACTAGTCCATTATTATGCAGATTCTCCCTGCAATAGTCAAGGAAATCATATGGGTCCTCTGAACTCACTGTTAATGTAGGGAGGATGAAGCCTAGTAAACTTGTCTAGCCACTATTGCTCCTCGACGATCGCAGCCTATCTGGTCTCTGCTGTAGCCACTACAACTGGCTAAACTCTACCTACAGGTAGTACCCCTAGGGTCTGATAAATAGCAGGAGCATGCCCTAGTGCATGAGCGATAGGGGTATGGGCTCCTTTCTAGCCTGATATGTGGCCGGGTCTACTGGAAATAGTCCGACCTAAGTCATAGAGTCTATAAATTGGAACATACGGCCCATGGCCTCTTAGAAGCTTGACGCTGTCATGAACTTTGTCGTAACCTGCCTAGCTACAGGTATCTCATCCTGCTCCTCAATAATAGGATCTTCCACTGGATCCACTAGTGGTACCGCTAGGGCTACTCTAGGATACCCTCATCCCCCAACAGGAGCTCTAGCCCTCCCTCGGCCTTTACCACTACCTCTGACGATTGGGGGAGACGCCCCTCTACTGCCGGATGATGCCATCGCGTACGTTCTCACTATATGTGAGGGAATAAGAGAAATATTTAGACTTAAGAAAACATTCACAACATGATAAGAAATAAATAAAGAGAAGTTTCCTAACACCCCATAGCCTCCCGAAGATAAGTACAGACGTCTCTACACCGATCTCCACGACTCTACTAGGTCTACTCATGACTCGTGAAACCTATGTGAACTTAGTGCTCTGATACTAAGTTGTCACAGCCTAATTCCACCCATAAGCTGTGATGGCACCCAACGCTATCGTTAGGCAAGCCAACAATAAACCAGCACCACAATCGACCTCTCATAACACTTTTTAAATCAAATAATGTAAATGATTAAGCGGAAGTAGACTTAGGAACAATGATAAAATACTACCATCTTTAACAAGTTGTGAAATATGAATAAAACATAAGTCTGAATGATATATTAGCAAATATAACCTTGAACATCTGTTAAAAATCGCCAAAACCTTGTGTCACAAGTGCACGAGAATCTAATAGAATATACAAATCACTACAACTACTATCTGGAATAAAACTAGACATATTACAATAAATATAGTGGAGGAGATTTTGGGTGTCGCGTGTCGGAGCACCGAAGGCAGCTCAGCACTAAGTCTCCCAGCTGGTACGCAGACGTGTCTGAGTGTCCACCAAATATGCTTATCTTAGTACTTGCACAATTAGTGCAAAAGTGTAGTATGAGTACGTAAATAAACACATACCCACTAAGTATCAATTATAACCTCAAAAATATGGTAACAAGAGGGTCGACATTGGTACTTACTAGTGGTCCAGATAACAATTTAGATAAAAGTCGAAAAGTATGAAGCACAGCAAATAGCAACGAAACAGATAAATATGAATAACACATTTCTCAACAGAAGAATAAATATGAAATCATCAAATAACAATTACTACCTCAAATGGACTATATTGTGACCCATATCAGGTGCGAATGTCAATTTTCAAGTCAGGAAATTTACATATGTACTGACTCCCTAATGAATTTTACGCACAATTCTGTCAAGGCAAACAACCCGATCCAACAAAAATGGTGTTTACGTGATACTGTCGAGGTCATACAGCCTAATCCATAAGTGTATCTCAAAATATTGTCGAAGCAAACGGCCCTCTCCCATAAGAATATTTAGTAATATTATCGAGGCGAACGCCATGATCCCATAAGAGTAGTGAAACTTTCATCGAGTCATTAGCCCCACTCGCGAAGATACGTGCAAGTTTAAGTTATCACAAAACTACAAATTGAGTAAGCACAGCACGAGGATATGAAGGTAAGAGAAAACATAATTCTTCTGATAATCAAGCATCCCGTCAGAACTTAAAGTAACAAGGCTCAATCAGCTAAGTAAGTTCTAGTCTCAAGCTCAGTCATGAATTCAAGTATTTAAACAGGCAATCTTAATTCAAGTAGTACACATAAAGCATGATATAAGTCTAAGTCTACACAGACGCTCGTCACTTCGTACGGGCGTAGGTCCCATGGCAAGTAGCGCATAGCAAATAAAATACCTATGGGAATAAATCCCTCTAACAAGATTAGGCAAGAGACTTACCTTGATTCCAAATCCAATAATCGGCTCCAACACCTTACTAACACCTCAAATGTAACAAACTAGTCGGTCGTTTAGAGTAATTTAGCCATGTTTCCCCTATTTGATGCTTTACTTATGTGTATTTGAGCTTACCTGACCGGACGGGGTGATTTGCTTGGTTTCAGGGAGGTTTTAGAGTGAATTGGGACACTTAGACCCAAGGTTGGAAGATTTTGTTGTAAGAGTTGACCGGAGTTTGACTTTTATGTAGACGACTTCGGAATGGAGTTATGATGATTTCAATGGCTCTGTATGGCGATATTAGACTTATGAGTATGTCCGGATTTGAATTTGGAGGTCCGTAGGTTGATTTGAAGCTTTTTGGCAAAAGTTAGAAAGTTGGAGTTTTGGAAGGTTGAGAAGTCTGACCGAGAATTGACTTTATTGATATCGGGTTAGGATTTTGGTTACGTAAGTTGGAATAGGACCATTGTGTCATTTGAAACTTGTTTTGAAGTCATTCAAGGTTGGTTTGATGTGATTCGGCATGAGTTTTGGAAGTTGAAAGTTTATTAGTTTTATTAGGCTTGAATTGGGGTGCGATTCGTAGTTTTGGTATTGTTTTATTTGATTTGAGGCTTCAAGTAGGTTCGTATTTTGTTTTAGGACTTGTTGGTATGTTTGGATGGGGTCCTGGGGGCCTCGGTTGTGTTTCAAATTGTTGACGGATCATTTTTAGACTTTGATGAGTTGCTGAAGTTTGGGAGTTCTAGTGCATTCGCACCTACGAGGGTTTCGCCGCAGGTGCGAGGATGCAGAAGCGACCTGTTGATCGCAGAAGCGGAATAAGACTGAATAAGGTTAGGTCCGCAAATGCGAACGAAGAGCCATATATGCGCAGGTAGAGTCGCTGATGCGCACTATGGTCCGCTGATGCGGATGTTCGAAGCCTGAGGGGAAATCGCAAATGCGATATTTTGACTGCACCTGCGGGACAGCAGATGCAGAATCACTGGAAGAGTTTATATTCGAAGGGTTTCATGATTTTCTCATTTTGGGAGTTGTGGAGCTTGGCTAACAATAATAATTGGGAGACTTTTTGCTGCAATTGAAGAGGCAAGTGAAGTCTAATCACTTTTTTATGATAGATATTGATTACCCATTAATTATTATACCTAGTTTATGTGAATTTGAGGTAGATTTTGGGGATTTTAGGCTATCTTATTGGAGAGTAAGATTTGATGACTTGGGGGTCGATTGTGATTGGAATTGGATGAAATCGGTATGGTTGAACTTATAATTAATGGGTGTTCGGAATTTGTCAGTTTGACCGGGTTCTGAGATACAAGCCCGGGGTTGACTTTTTAATTTTGATTAAAGACCTTAGTTTTATTGTGTGGGATTGTTTCCTACGAGTTTTATTGATGGTATTAAGTTGCTTTGGACTAGATTCTTGTCGCTCGGAGGTCGATTCGCATAGGAAGAGCTTTTTGGAGTATTGATTTCCGCATTTTTAGGTAAGTAACATATCTAAACTTGAATTTGAGGGTAAATATCACTGGGAACGATGTTGTATGAGATGTATTAGGGTGACTCACACGCTAGATAACGGGCGTGTATGCATGCACCGAAGTATTCATAATTTGAGGTGGCTTTAAGACTATTATGGGAATTGTTTTGCTATCATGCCTTGTTATATCCGCATTCTCTAAACATGTATGATTATTTGCGTTCTGATTCATGCTAGAAATCATGTCTAGGCTATGTGCTATTTTTTAAGATATGATAGTGCTATTCTTGTTGTTTTTGACCTATTTGCCTTAATATTACACATACTCTCAGTCATGATGCTATATCTGTATATGATATCTGTCTCGGTACTTTCTTATTTGATTCCTCACATGTTGTTGATGTCTCATATGTTTAATACTGTTGAATTGAGTACTGTGAGATGTGGTTAACTGAGTCATCAATCACAATTCCTGCTACTTTAATATTATTGAAAGTAATATTCTTTTAGAGAGACATAAAATGATAATATTATTTTTCTTCGCTATACTATTAGTTTTTTGGGTGATATGCCAAGTGACTAAATCAAAGTAACATATTTTTATAAGCAAATGTAATAATTCGAAGCATGCCCCTAATCAATTAAAAAGGTCCAAATACATACCTCATTTGCCTCGATTGTTGGTACGAGAGGCAAATTTGGATCATTTAATTGTCAGGGTGTACTTAGGTTGAAAGATAAGGGCGGAGGCTTCTATGAACCAATAGGTTAATGAAGATTATATATAACCCAAATACAATAGATTAGGAAAATTTTGAACCTTTTCAATTAAACTGAATATATTAAAGTAGTAAGCTAGAACAAAGTATTCTTTGAACAAACTACATCAACTAGCAAAGCTAAGAAGTGCAATAATTTTACACTAAGATTTGAAGATAATCAGATTAAAGCGCAAATATATTTTAATGAATCATACATGTTTCAATATCAATTAAAATTGTATATGTTGAGCTTAAAGTAATTCCATTCCTTAACCAAGTTATCTAGTGTTTGCACCAAACAAGTATATACAAAACATGCCTTTCATACACATTTTCTCTCCACTTGCCTTAATTTGTAACTTCAAATGCCAATTTACTCCGTTTATATTGTGAATGCAGGATGCATATAAGTAAATTCCTGCTCCTTATTAGAGCAGGATGCCCCTTATTAATATTTGACATATTAATATCAAATATCCACCTTTCTAACAATAATAATAGAAGAAGATATGCATCTTGGCCTTAAACATATTTTTGTCACATATATATAACGAGCACAATGAGTTACAGAGGCATGCAACAAGTAATTACCACTGAATAAATACTTCAAAGGGAGCTAGAATTCAATGAAAGTAGAAACGACCCAGTCTAACAAATGGGGAGATTAGAGTAAAGTCCCAAAAGAAAATAGATATTTGTTCTTAGGAGTTCATACAATTTTCTGCTTTCAGACATTCTGTTAGCCTCCATGGACAATTCTTGGGTTAAACCTTCTAACATCATAAACCATCATTGCCATCTGATTAAAATACACAGTATTAGAATAGCCCAAAATATGATTAAATTGCAATAGCTACTTATGAGAAAGGCCAAATTATAAGCTAAGCAAGAATCGGACAATCTGATTCAGTTGTATCATAGCGTATTTAACTATTCAACAATTACTGACAGCCACATATTTCAAACACCTGTAAGACAAATGGAAAAACAATAGCTATTGATCACCATAAATGCATCATAAAAAACATCCACACACCGTTAGCAGATATAGAGATTTTTGGTCAAGAATAAGTCCTTCATGTTAGTGAAACCCTGGAAGTCATTGATGATGTTGTTCTTATTTAAGCTAGCTAAAAACTCACCTGATGCAGGCCAACTCCATTTACCAGCAAAAGTTGAAAGCCCAAAATAATCTTGCGCTACTTCGACAATCATTGAAATCGACAAACCAAGACATGTAACTAGTACAAAAACTTCTCATCGCATCTTCGGCGGGCCAAAGATCCAATAATAGAAAAAGAACATATCAAAATGAATATTACTAATTGTCCATAGGCTGCCGCAAACTAACTTCAGGAGCATACCTAGTTTTATGTAGTTCTGTATCACCACACTTAGAGCTTTCATTGGGAACTAATACACAAGAAAATCACTATAAAGTTTAGTCTGTAGAGTGAAAGGGATAAACAGAATGAGAGTCGACAAGCCACCAAGACTAGAGTCGACAAGCCAACAAGACTACAGCCTTGAAAATCCAACTCTAAAGCATCAGGCTAGACCCCTAAATGCTCGGTACTTAAGGTGGGAAACCAATCCTCCTTGCTCGTTCTTAGGTCTTTTTTTATCGCCTTATTTCATTCACTGAATTTTATAATTCATTTTTCTGAAGAGTTGGTCGGGATGGGGCAATCAGTTAAAATCCAATATCCACCGCCTTCGAGAGAACTGAACTCTTGGACCCGCTAAAAGGGAAAGGAGAAACTGTTCAAGGCATTTTTCACTCGAAAATCCAACAATCTCCGTAGAAAATCAGCAATAAAAGAACAAAGGTTGCACACTGACGAGAGAAGAATGGATCATGTATCTGGATTATTCATGAAGCGGATAGTTGGTTAAAAAGTAACCGCAACCTATCACTGCCACAGGAAACGGAAAAAGAGAAAAAGTGTAAACCGAGATGATCCAATCGAGATATGGTAGAAATTTTCCTTTTCCAAAATCACTTGGAAACTTCTCAAAGTTCAAATTTTAGATTTTTAAATATCAGAGGGAAGGTTTGCCAGGAAATCCAAGAAAGAAAATCATGAATCCTTAGAAATTCACAAATTACTTAAACCTACAAAAGATGAGATATCCGTAGAACTTGAAACAGGGATTCCGTTCATGAATCCTTATCTAGTCCTCTCTTGCCCTACAATATTCAAAAATTATGCATCTTTCCTTTCAGAGGAGAACGATGAACTGTAGATAGTAGAAAGTAGCTTATGGTTGGAGAATTAAAGTTGAATAAGCTAGAAGCTAACATTTCATCTTAGAACAATGTCTTTTTAGACTATTAGAATGGAAAAAATAGATTCCTAAAGAAATCGCCGTTCATTAACAGGAAAGATATCAGGTTTTAATAGTACATGAACCTAAGAAGAGGCTTACCAAACAGATAGATTTTTGTTGCCAATTAGACAGTTCAATTATCTTTGACTTCACCTGTGGCCAAAAGGTAACAAACAAATGAGCAGTCGGGAACGCTAATGATGACAATGACCACAATAAAGATAAATACAGGTATATTTCAGACATTTAGAAGCATTACAGATACTACTTTAGATAAGTTAACTTCCAACATCCTAACAGTGATAAAAAAGGAGGCCATACCCTCATCGAGGAAAAAGAAGTTCAATAATGGAGGAAGAACTAACAATGTACTAGTTCATAGAGAACAAATACCCTCTCCTCTTTGATAAGAATGATCTAGAGGTCACAAGTGTGTTGTTCAGAAAAGGAATGTAAAAAATCTACTTTTAATGTAATTCTAGTCACAACATAATTAGATGGACTCGTTTAAGTGTTGAAAACACTATTATATATATAACAAACAAACTTTAAATATTGTCGGGCCACCAAGCAATTACAAGTGGAAGAGGGAGAAACTTACATAACTCCTTGCAAGAAAACAGGCCTGTATTCACATTTATATTGTGGGACTTGCAGGAAATGGGTTTGGCAATGACTGATACAGTTGAACTCTCTCCAACTGCAGCTGCTTTATCGCGTTTCACTTCCAAGTCAAACGTGCATGTACACAAATGATTAGTAATTTCAGGACGAAACCTACAAGCATACGAGATAACCAAAGAAAACCTTGGGCATGAATTCCCCTTGCCTATATAAACTAGCTTGCCACAAGAATACAGATCACGAAGCACATCTTCCTGAACAATGTGAAAGATACCAACCTCCCAGCACCCTCCGATGGGCGGATCATCGGGAAAATGCGTAGCATCCACATAATCGAGCTCGACTGCATTATTGTACACCTCTATTTCATGCTCCAAATCACAAATGATCATAATAGCACATAGTTCCTCTTTTGGGTAACGAAACATTTGAAATCTGTACAAGTAACTGTCTACAATTACACAGCCATCTGACCAACTGGCTTTCAATAGATTACCCGTGCGAGCTGTCAAAGGACTCGGCTCGTCATCATGTTCTGATTGGTTTGAGGATTCGGACGTGGGACTCGATAGTCATTATATGTCAAAGGACTCGGCTCGTCATCAGGCATTGGGCTAGAAGAGGTTATGTTTTCTTCGGACATGCAAATTCGGAAAGCGTGCCACTTGTGATCATGCACGCTGTAACCATAAATATCTGACGAGCAATCGCAACAAGACCATTCAACCAACCTTACGTATAGCATCTTCTTGGAGTAGTCAATAATGCTAATGTGGTTTGAGGGTATTACATATTGCTAATAGAAGAGGGATTAGATAGCGAAACCCATCCTCGAGAAAGATTATTGATATCCAGCATCTCGAAGTGTGGTTGCCCATATGATATACCAGTAGAAAGCACATAAAGCAGCCCATTAAGGAAAAATCACAAGCGGCTTGGGCTTGGGAGCTTTCAACTTTGGCAAGTCTTCCTGCCATACCCTATTGCAAATATCATAAACTTTGACTTCCTGTGAGTGAGCTATGGGATTGAATTGCTCATCACATTTGCTCTCCAACAAAGTACACATTAAAGCCACCAGCAGTATATCCCAGACTCAACAAAAGACACCGTGGCCGTTTGTAGGACACAACATAGTACAGATTGCACCGTCATAGTCAAAAGCATACACACTAATGTTTTCAAAATTTTCCATAAAAAGAATTACTATGGATGACCAATTCTTATAATATATGGGCAATACCTCAAAAGTCCCATTAGGTGTCTCCGTTCTCTTTTCTCCGATTTCCGCTTGCCGGTTGCAGAATTCTTGGATCCGCCGATTTCTGTGAGTGTGAGGCAGCGAGGGTTTGAGTACAATAGTTGGGGAAAAGCCTGAAGAGTGAAGACTGCTTTCGCTGGCCCTCTATTTGCAAATCAACTAAAATTTGGTATTAAAATTTCCTTTTTTGAATTTTATAGAACCGATTAAAATTTTACCTTAAATAAAACTTTAAAATACACTTCTATCCGTTTAAGGTGTAAAATGTGTGAATGATGAGTAAATTCTTTTTAGTTTTGATAATCTATAGGAAACATGGAATTTTCATTTCTTTTTTAAATCTAAATTCTTATGTTTGAAATTAAATTTCAGACTTTTTTTTTTAATTTTGTATTGTGAAAGAGGCATGCATGTTTCAAACTTACAACAGAAGCATAAATAACTGTACTCTACTTCAAATTGCATGTTTTTTAAGAATTCTGTATGATATAAACTTCACCATGAGTGGTATAAATTAAAAACAAAATTAAATAACTGTCCTCTACATAAATGATTTTTAATCCAAACAAAATAATTATCTTTAGTAGAAAAATCTCTGGTGAAGTATAAGAGTCGCCAATTATGAAAATATGGTACCTTTAAATTTCAGTTTTTTGAGTTAAAGAAAAAATACAGATTCCTTCATCTGTTACTCTACCTAAACAAATTTTTTAATATTTTCCATAAGCTACGAAGCTTACTTAGCTAGGAGAACAAACACAATTTCCTTTGTTGTGCATCTTCTTAGCTTGACAAATCTTCTTCATATTTGTGTCTTTTGCTTGTCAGAAAATCTACACATTAAATTGTCTCATTTCAGATGTGTATAATAGTGATTTGTCTACTCCCAGTAAATATCTACACTCTTAAAGGACGCTAAATTTTGTATGAAGCTATAATGAAATAAGTGGATGGATATAATAGTCTACGAAATATTATTATCAGCATAATGTATTTGTGGAGCACGTTCAGAGCCGGACATAATATTTCGCTATAATATTTATGTAATTATAAAGAAAAACAATCGTATTAATTAATATCGACTTTTATACCCTTAAATATTTGCATAATTTAAGAATATAATGATAAACTATCCAAGACTAGAAGTCTTTTTCAATTTAAACTAATCATACACCAACCCTAGCTACAAAGTTGATATTGGGTATAATTCTTTTTGGACTTAGTCGTTATCACAATTTGCATGGTTTAGAGGATAGTAGCCTGATTATTTTAATTAGGACAACTATATGTATGGTTCAGTTATTCTCTGGTCTACGCTATATATTTGGTTTTCCAATTTGTGTGAGATTTTGATTCATTGCATGAATCCATGTAGAAAAGGTATAAGCCAGGCCAGTTATTCCTATAAAAGAGGTTATTGTTTCACATTATTCATCATAATAAACTTTTTGCTGCAGATAGCGTAAGTTCCAAACCAATAAGTAGTTTACATAATAATCTTCATGTTTGATTGCATATCCGTTATCATATATTTACAGTTCATAATTGACTATATGCATGTCAAATTAAAGCTTTTCTTTTTTGTTTCTTTTGGCGCTCTTCAAAGTACGTATTTCTGTGCTAATGAAAGATGATTTCCCCAACATGGTTCGGTATTGCTTTCTTTATATTCCTTTATTTTTTTAAGTTGAAATCTTTAGTTTATCGGATTTGGCTATTGGATATGAATTGTGGTGTTGCCGTAGAGAAAAGCAAAGTTCTCTAAAGGTATTATTAGTTTTCTTTTCTATTTTCTTTTTCGGAACTGAGTAATGCTTCGGTTTAGGGTCATGTATACGAATTAGATCACGTCAATGACTATTTTTGTCCTGTTCTCAATTTTTTTTTTTAAATAATTTTGCTGTCCGGTGGCGAGACCCTTTCTTATATCATTCAAAGCAATCTTCAAAGCACATACAGGACTGGATTAAACTAATTTCGAAACATATATCTTCTATCAGTATGTAAGATTACATCAGTCAGCAGGCATCTACAAAAAACTAAACTTGACTGACTATGCAGCTATGTGCAAAACTTCACAAAAACAAGGTGTAAATTACATAGCCTTTACAATTCAAATAGATCACCAAAAAGCAAACCTCCTGTGCTTGTGCCTGAATGAAACCATTTCAAAGGAGTCCATTCTATATGGACCTTTAGCGTAGAGAGGTTGATCAGAAGAAGAAATTAGTAGATCATTATTTCGGAGACTCCATTTGGCCAAGGCATCCGTAACCTGATTAGCCTCTCTGTAACAGCGTTGGACAGAACAAGTGAGTTGTCTTCTAATACATTAAATTTGGTTAATAGTGTCCAACATATGCCATGGTGGTTTGCTCCTTCCTCTGACCATATCAACGACCAGCATAGAATCACACTCCAGGATAATATGTCTTAATCTCCTCCTCCGGTATAGCACATAAGTCGATGTTGTCCTCATGTGAAATACACTAACTTATACAATCCAAGTGTTGCAACTCTGAATTTCCTTCCTCATTGAACAGAGTTGTAAAGTATTCCTCTACCTCCTTTGCTATTTCATTTTCATCATTGATCCATTGTCCATCTGCTTTCTGAATTCTGTGTAGTGCTAGCCTTCTCCTCTTGTCATTTATAACAGCATGAAAAAACTGTATTGGACTCTCCTTTATCTAATCATTTGATGTTTCCCTTTTGTCTCAATATAGCCTCCTCATATTTTAGCCATTTGGTATGTTCTGCCAGAGCTTAATGAACTTGAGGTCTGTAGTCTTCCATGTCATTTTCAATGTATTCTGTCTCAAGTTAATGGAGTTTCTGTTTCCACTCTTTGATTTGATCAAAGACATTCCCAATTTGATTCTTTAATCACTGGCTCAAAGTCCTACTTTGATTTTTAAGCTTCAGTTGAAATCTTCTCATAATGTTTCCATTCACTTCATTGTTCCAGGCATTTTGTAGTGTTGACCAAAATTTCAAAAATTTGAAATACTTAAAGCCCTGATGAGATGAAGAGGAACATTTAACTAGCATAGGGGTGTGATCACATCCAGTGCTTGCTAAAGGTTCAATATCAATTTAGAAAATTTCTCAGTCCACCAATGATTAATAAAACACCTATCCAATCTGTAAAGCCCGCATTTACCATCTCACAATCTTCAAGACATGATATAAATTCCAACTCTTCTCCATTCTCAGTCCCCTCTTTCTTTTTTTCTGTTTTCATGATAGCATTAAAGTCTCCACAAATACATCAAGGCCCGTTTATCAAAGTGTTTCTTAAGCTTTCCCACAGTGGAACCCTTAGGTGTTGTTTAGATTTAGCATAAATCACAGTAAAATATATGATTTCATTACTACTTCTATCATTAATCTTGAATGTTAGTTGTTGCTCATCTTCATTCTGAACTTCTGCATTAAAATCAGCATTCCAAAATATCTTTCCATTACTGCTGCCATAGCATCCTTCAAATCCAAATTCCATTTTGTACTTATCAATTTTGCTAGATTTTACAAAAGGTTCTTGGACAGCAATAATTTACATCTTGTGTAGTTTAGACAAAAACTTAAGTCTTTCAAAAGCCCTTCTGGACTTTACCCCTCTAATATTTCAAATGATCGCATTAATCATTTAAAATACTAGAAGATGATCCACCAATTTGAGATGCTTTTACTTTAGCCCTGGTAACTGACCAGTATTAGCCATACCTTTATCATCTTCCTCGATTGCCTTCTTTTTGCCTCTAGGGGATAAATTGACTTCTAGGATAAGTTTATTAGATCTCTGAGTGACAGCATTATCCACCTGTCGTCCCTGCCAAGAAGGAGCAAAAGCATTAACAAGGCTCTCTTCATCAGAGGAATTGCATTCTTCAAATTCATCATCATCCTGGTTTACCTCTTCATCAGTTTCACTTTCATAACCCCCCTTATTACTGGAGTCAAACTCACAAGGCTCACCCTCTGCATCCTCTACGTATTCAGGCCCCTTAGAAACATTCTCTGGTATAATGATCTGAAGTGGTGTATTCATAGCTGAGTTAGGACCCCATAACTGAATTTCCAGATTAATGCCTTTCAATTCATTTACTCTGGTAGTGGCAGAGATCTCCTTTACTTGACCCTTGCTAGTCTGACTGGGACCAATATCTTGTTGAACTTTGGTCTTGCTAGTAGAAGTAGATTTAACATTTATAGGACTAGGACCCTTTCTCATATCAGTTGCTGGAGGAGTCATGGCAGCCCGCATATGATGTTCACGTTTCTCCCCTAATTGAGCCAAATGTTGAAAAGAATTTTTAACAGGAATAGTAGATGCTGTTGTAGTAAGTGTGAGCACATAATTTTTTACCATATTTAGATTTTTCACCGTTTTTTAGTATTTAAATAGTTTTAAATTTTAATTTTGATGTTTTATCTTTTGTTTCACCTTTTTATAGATTTTATTTGAGAAAATTGAAAACCAACAAAAAGATTCGTATTTTTAGAATATTAATTTTTGTTCATTTGAAAAAGAAAAGAAAAACTCACAAAAAAGATCTTCTCTTTTAAGATATACTTTAGCTAATATTTCATCATTGTCTTTTTCTTTATTTGTCTTAAAAAGAAAAGAATTTGAAAATGAAACAAATAAAAAAAACCAATCAAAAATGGCCAAATTGCAAAATATTCCCTCACAATGGCATTGCCAACTCCATTTTCGTGCCTCATGTGCTCTCAGATAACAGATTTTTCCCTTTGAGTGCATTGGAAAGAGAGAAAGATTCCTCCCAAGAAATTTTCACTCACCTGCACACATTTTTGGCACTATATTCACACCCTCGCTCAGCTATATATATACACACTCTTCACACAATTAACACATTCTTTGCACATCAGAGAGAGGGAAAAAAGGGGGGGATGAGCTAAACCCTAGAAGCTGCTAAGAAAAATGGCAGCAGTACCGAGAGAAGAAGAGAAGCTGCACAACGTCCCTTCCAAAAATGCAGCAGCTCGATCGCCATAAAAACTCGCTGCTCAACCTTCCAAAAAAATCACATTTTCTCCTCGAAAAGTCACCACTGTTGCACCATTTTTCAGCAACAAAAATTCAGCCTTGAAGCACTATTTCTTCAGGCTTATACTACAGAAAATAAGCCCCAAATCAGTGCGAAAATCAGCTTTAAACCACTATCAAAACCCAGATGAAATCCACCACCAACCCAGCTCCAAAAGCTCTCCAAACACGGCAGAAAACTCAGCAGCAGATCTAGCAAATGCAGTAGTTGTGGCTTCTCCATTCCACTCCTAAAATCAGTCCCGAAGTCATGTAAATGTGTTTCTACTAGTTCATTGCCTTGCCGGCGTTTTGCCGGAGTTTCACCATCTCCGTTCGTCGAGGTCCCCGTTTCGGGGTTACCGATTGTGTCTTTTGATTTGAGAACCTGTTGTTGCTGTACCAGCAACTTTCAAATGTAAGGATGAAGATCTTTTCAAATGTATTTGAGTTGGTTTTCTTATGGATGTTTCATTGTTTGGATATATTTTGTCTATTTGAGCATATGTCATTGAGGTGTTTTTCTATCACTAAATTTGTCTTGTTCTTTTGATAATTTTATATGAATAATCATGACTAAAAATTGATGTTCATTTATCGATGATTAAGTTTATAGTGTTGACATTACTGTTCCTCATATAGTCATAGGAATTAATAGGTTTTAAAAATTAAGTGGCTATGGCTTTGAAAAATAATAGAGGCCACATTTATAATAGAATAAAATGGCCAAAATCAGAATTCTTAAGTCAAAGGGGCTGTTAGTTAAAGATGAGGCCAAAAATCAGAACCTTACTAGCTAGTTTAAATTTGAATAAAAGATTAGCTTTTAAATCAGAGGATTGCGAACTATTACGTTAATATGAGCCCATTAAGAACAAAGATACACGTCTTCTCAAATCTTCTTTCCATAATCTATGACCTTTCACATGTTATCTAAATTTAGGAAAATTAATTGACCCATGAACTCGCGTAGTTGCTTTAGGCGCGGTTAATAATAACTCATTGTGACTATGGGTACGGTTCTCGTGGCATAGTCATGATACATAATTCCAAACTCAAGTGTGTTTTTTACGCGACTTGACCCCAACTTCAAATAATATTAAAATAAACATGTTATAAATCGTGGGTGCGTTTCACGTGGCGCAGTTTGCAATGTGTACCAAAACGATAAGTGTACGACATCGTAACTTGTTCAAAAATAACTCCATAAATACTAAAAAGCGGTTAAGTAAATAATTAAAAGCGGTAAAGAGTAAAATGCACAATAGGTCGAAAACATGTAATTAGATAATTATGCCAAGTAATAATTGTTAAGCGACCGTGCTAAAATCACGGAACTCGGGAGTGCCTCACACCTGCTTCCGGGTTAACAGAATTCCTTACCCGATCTTCTATGTTCGCGGACCATAAATTGAGTCAATATCCTCGATTTGGGATTTTAAAATAAACTGGTGACTTGGGACACCATGATAATTATCCCCAAGTGACGACTCTAATCAAATAAATAATCCCATTTCAAATAATATCACTTTAATTGGAAAAACTCCCTATTCCTCGGAAATAAAAGGTGTGACAGCTCTGGCGACTCCGCTGGTGGTCTAACCTAGAATCTCTAGTTCTGAGTTCAGAATTCGAGCTTAGAATAACTGTTATACTTGGCTTTTGTTTATTTTCTGATTTTTTACGTATTTGAGCCTAATCTGATAAATGTTGCTTTTTACCCCTTTGATATTGTTTGAACTATATATAAAACTGTTATGACACCCTTCTTATTTCTGAGTCTTCTAAATCTTTTGGGAAGTGTGCGCTTCGCGTGGCTTCTTTTCTGTTAGAGTTATACCCCTAATTTTAGAATGAGAATCGAACAAGTTACAAAGCGGGCGAAGCTTCTGTATTCCCGGTACACTGCCCCCCCCCCCC
>MCJB01028150.1:57765-83453 GCA_002018475.1 Nicotiana obtusifolia
CCCCCCTCCCGGCTTGAGTTGTCCGCTTGGGTAAGCCAGATCTAGAACAACACACCCTAGGATTTAAACCTAGAACAAAACAACATCATATCGGATCCGTAGTAGGAATGTTTGTTTGCATCACGTGCATTTGACTTTGGGGACTCAACACAGGGTTGGGTGCGTCTAGGACAGGTGTACCCAATATAAAAGACTATCCCAATGCATTTTACATGCTACTTGGGCATACGTTTGTTTCGGCTTGCATGTTGACCAACTTCTAGAATAGGAAAAGAAAACCAAGAAAAACCAAGAGTGAGACAGGAGAGAGAAAATTTTACCAGGTCCCTGAAAAATCCAGGTACTTGAAAAATCCCGAAACTCTGCCGAAATTTTGAAAGAAAAAAAAGTGAAAAAGAAAAGTCATTTCAAAATAAGCCAATATTTTCAAAAAGTTATATTTTTCCTGTTGTGTCAAAACTGATCGAACTATGCGAGTTTAATTCTCACCGGATGTGAGATACGTAGGCAAACCTCATCGGTTCCGGCCCCCAATTTTTTAAAAAAAATATTTTTCTTTATTCCTTCTATTGAAGTCTTTCCGTAGAAAATCCCAAATAGAAAAATAAATTTAACCCAAATATACTTTCTTTCTTTTTAGAAGTCTGTCATTCGAAAAAGAAGATCAAATCAAAATCCAAATATATATATTTTTTTTCCTTCTTTATAAGTCTTTTCCCAAGAAAATAAAAAAAATTAAAGCAAAATTCAAAAAAAAATTATTTTCTTGCTTCTTTAGAAGTCTTTTTTTTCGAAAAAATTCAAAAAAACAAAACAATCAAATCAAAATCCAAAATATTTTTTTAGAAGCTTTCATGGTCCGATTTTAGAAAAAGTAAACAAAAGAAAAGAGTTAGTTTGTTTAGTTCATTTCTGATCTTCCCGAACTACGCAAGATCTGATTCATGTTCCCACATGATACGTAGGCAACCCATATCAGGTTCGATCGAATGATTTTGAAAAGAAAAAAAGAAAAAAAAAGAGCGACAAAAGAAAAAAAAGATAAAGATAAAAAGAGTGTTCATTCTAACATGTTTGTTTTGAAATAAAACTTGGTTAAAGGTGGTCGGTTTGTTGGTTTGCAATGGCGAGTCCAGGATCCCTCAGAAATAAAATCATCTTCTCAGCTGAAGGAAAAAGAATTACTATTGTTGATCTAACTAAGATCACGAAAAGGCAAGTAGACAAGGTGGTGATAAAAATGGAGGCAAATGTTGGCTGACTTCTACCTGTTTTGAGCAACAGGACATGCTCTGCTTAGATAATCTTTCTTCCAAGTCTTTTGGTAAATCAGTTGCTTTGAAATTTTCCATGCCGTCAGTACTAAAATCTGACAGCTAATATTGGGAACGGTTCAGTCAAAAAGTCAAAATTTGAGTGCTGAATCAAAAGCAATAAAAAGGATTGAATGCCGTAGTAGTGCTGATGTCGCTTAGCAACTAGAAAGTCACTCATCTTTTAGACAGGGAGGAATCTTGGTAGCTTGTGTTGTCATCTTTTCTGTTGTCTAGGTTATCCATGGTTGTAATCCAGATTCAGTTTGTTTTTCTTATTGTCAAATCCTTCCATCTTTTATTTAATGAAATACTGTTTGTCCCTTTGTGTCATTCTATGCTTAATTCTTTCGCCGCTAGTTTTAGTGACATGACATGCATGCGAAATTTTCAGCCGACTTTTATAAAATTGATCTAGTCTTGAATAGGAACTGAGAAAAAATATTTTTGAGGATGAATAAAGAGTCAAAATACTTTGGAATTAAGCTCGGTTCAAATTCATGTGTAACTAGAATAGTCATACACATAGAGGTTAATGATCTTTACCTTTAAATCATTGTGAAGGTCGGGTTTGAGGAAGAACCAATTGAAGTTTGGTGGAAAGTTTGATATTAATGGATGGAAAGTGTCTTTCGATCACGGTACACCAAGAAGACAGATATGTTCATCAATGTTGTGACCGCGAAAGGATACTATGTTTGACGTCCTCGAGGCTAGGAAGCCCTTTTTTAATCTATCCAAACACTTTATATCCTTTGTTATCCCTTTTGAACTTGTGTTATTTTCTTTGACCGCCCTATTTTGGAATTAAGTTTCGAGTTAAAAGTCCAAAAAAAATGAAATGAAAAAAAAAAGAATAGAAAAGTCCATGCCCCAAGAGTACAAACTGAGGCAATTCTTAGAAAGTTCAAGTAAAAAAAAAGAAAAAAAAAGAACAGTCAAAGGTCCATGCCCCCAGAAAATAGAAGTTATGGCAACTTGTTTTGAAAAAACAAAACAGAAATAAAGATGAAAAAAAATTGTTAGGTCAGATGTTTAAACTTCGTTTGACCTGATTCTTTAGAAAAAAAAAAGGATACGTAAACAGTCTTACACGGTTCGGTCCAACCAAATAAGAATTTAGAAGAAAAAGAAAAAAAATCCAAAAAAATCCGAGTATCTGAAACTGGGGCAAAGATTTTATTTCACTTTTGAAAGAGTCGATTTCAAGAGTTGTAAGTCTACAGCCCCTTCATTTTGAGTATTTTGAGCTTTCATGCCGTCATTTCTTTCTAACCATATCTAAAAGCCTTCCAAACAAGACTTCCTGATTTGTTTTGAGCATACCAAGGGAAATTTGCAATGAGCCATGGTTGTCATATGAAGGACATGGTCATGTCAAGAAATCAAGAAAAGAAAAAAAAAAGTAATGAGAGAGTCTTACAAGTGAAAACCCTCACAGGTCTGTAAGACGACGGTAAGTAGAGAAAAATAAACGAGAGAGACTTGTTGGTGAAAACCTCTCGAGGCACCACTAGTCGAAAGTGAGTCGTGAAACTGATGCAAAGAATTAACACAAACAAGCCCGACTTCAAAGCCCGAAGGAATAACGAAAGGAATGATTAGATCAGTTTGATAGATCAGGCCGGTGAGTCTAGAATGCATGTCATGATCATTAAGGCTAGTTACCTCATTCAGAAAAAAAAACAAAGCCTCTTCCTTCTTTATTAAAAACAAAAACCTTCTTCCTCCTTTCCTTCCTGATGAGGGCATCTCTTGTTAATATTGTTTCTTCGCATCATGATGTCCTTTGCTTTGAGTCAGTCCTTGTCAAAACAAGCAAGAAAAGATTTCAAAATCTGCTACCAGCTTTTCAGTTTCACAAAGTAAATTGGCCAGCACACTCAGTTGTTACAGTCAACATACCTTGAGGATTCACGCAAAGGCTCCCCATCAAAAGACTCTTGTCAGCCTACTTGGCTAGAGCAAGCAAAAATGACCTCAAGGTTAATTAGGGATTTTTTGTAGTATCGAACAAGGACTATGAAGTGTGCACATCATGCAAAAGGCACTTACCAGCTGTGATTCTCTCTGACAGACAAATTGCTCCAAAAGCAAAAGTCATTCAAGGTATCAGAAAAGGTTATCCAAGAAAAGAAATCTCTTTTTTGAGATAAGGCTGATTGAGCCACAAAACACAAATGGCATTGGGAGCGAAACAATTAGAGTTGATACAGAAAGTAAAGGTCCCTTGTAAGCAACAACAGAGTCTCCCAGCAATGCAGTCAACTACCAATGAGTCGCTCTTCCAAAAGTTGGATGATCCCAAAGCCAAGCTACCAAAGACATCAAGGCCCCAAACCGACCACCACTTTTAAAACTGACAAAATTTTCTTTATTTGAAACAGGAACAATGCAGTGCAAGGAAAGTGGTTCAAAAAAAAAGAAAGAGAAGAGGATGAAAAAAAAAACAAAAAAAAAGGATAAAAAAAGGGAGCAGACAAAGGGAAGTTTCTCAAATCTTTGCCTTTATTTGTCTTACTAGTTGCATAAAATCTTGCCATTGCTTTTCACATTTTCCTCCTATGGTAATACATCCTAGTCTGATGGATTTGCCTCCCAATAAAACAACCTAGTCTAATGAATTTTCTCCTAGGATAAATATCTTAGTCTGATGAATCTCTCTCCTAAGATAAAAAAAAATTAGTCTGATGAATTTTCTCCTAGGATACAAAGTCTTAGTCTGATGAATCTTTCTCCTAAGATAAGACGTCTTAGTCTGATGAATCTTTCTCCTAAAATAAGAAAACCTAGTCTGATGAATTTTCTCCTAGGATAGACGTCTTAGTTTGATGAATTTTCTCCTAGGATAAGAAGTCTTAGTGTGATGAACCTTTCTCCTAAGATAAAAAAAAACCTAGTCTGATGAATTTTCTCCTAGAATAGAAATCTTAGTCTGATGAATCTTTCTCCTAAGATAACCCAAAAAAAAAAAAGACTTAGTCTGATGAACCTTCTCCTAGGATCGAAGTCTTAGTCTGATGATTTTTTCTCCTAAGATAAGAAAACCTAGTCTGATGAATTTTCTCCTAGGATAGAAATCTTAGTCTGATGAATCTTTCTCCTAAGATAACAAAAAAACCTAGACTGATGAATCTTTCTCTTAGGATAAACGTCTTAGTTTGATGAATTTTTCTCCTAAGACAAGAAAACCTAGCCTGATGAATTTTCTCCTAGGATAGAAATCTTAGTCTGATGAATCTTTCTCCTAAGATAAGAAAACCTAATTTGATAAATTTTCTCCTAGGATAGAAATCTTAGTCTGGTGAATCTTTCTCTTAAGATAATAAATTAGAAAACCTAGTATGATGAACTTTCTCCTAGGATAGATGTCTTAGTATGATGAATCTTTCTCCTAAGATAAGAAAACCTAGTCTGATGAATTTTCTCCTATAATAGAAATCTTAGTCTGATTAATATTTCTCCTAAGATAATGAAATAGAAAATTTAGTCTGATGAGTCTTTCTCCTAAGATAAAAAATCTAGTCTGATGAATTTTCTCCTAGGATAATTTTTTTTAAAAAAAAGGAAGTTTAGATTTTTTAAAAAAAGGTCATTTGTTCATGCCCTCAGAAAATAAGCGTTGGGGCATTTGTTTAAAAGAATGATTTTCTCAAAAAAAGAAAAAAATGAAATTGATTTTTCTCAACAAAAAAAAAACCAAAACAAAAAAAAAATCCTTCTTGGTTCGTTTTAGCATATGGTACACAATTCCCTAGTCTCGTTTTTCAACATAGGATCTCCACTCCATAGTTGATTTTATTTTAGACATAGGGTCTCCACTCCCTTGTTGATTTTTATTTTAGACATATGGTCTCCACTCCCTAGTCTTCTTTTCCAACATAAGGTCTCCATTCCCTAGTTGATTCTATTTTAAACATAAGGTCTCCACTCCCTAGTCTCCTTTTCAACCTAGTCTCCTTTTCCAACGTAGGGTCTCCACTCCCTAGTTGATTTTATTTTAAACATAGGGTCTCCACTCCCTAGTCTCCTTTCCAACATAAGGTATGCACTCTCTAGTTAATTTGATCTTAAATGCAGGGTACACTATTCCCTGATATCTTTGCCAATATAGGGTATACCATTCCCTGGCCACATTTTTCCAACATAAGGTACATCAATCCTTAGTTGAGACATCTTTTTGACGATAAAAGACCCATCAAAAAACAAAAAAATTCATCATGACCTTTTGGGGGTATACCATTCCCGACCCTTCATTGCTTTTAATAAATAAGTTGTTTAGAATTTTGTTACAATAATTCACGAAATTTTCCTAGTGAAAACTGAAAAAGAAAAATTTTGTTCATTTGTTTGTTTTGGTGGCTGAGCAGGTTTTACCTCAATGCACAGGGTTCGGGATGATCAAAGGAAGTAGTCTCAATCCAGAATAAAAGAAAAGAAAAAGAAGTGAATCCAAAGTGCAGAAGCAGATGAAAAGACATGGACTGCTCAAGACATGACAGAAGTCACGAGCATTGCATTTCCCATTTTGATCAGAAGAAGCCTTAGAATAATGAACTAACACCTGCAGCTAGTACGCATCAAGGTTCAGCTCAGAGTCTACGTGAATAACTAGTCAAGACTCAAGATCAAGTTTCAGAAGATTTATAGATATGGATCTTGTAACCCACAGCTGATAGGCTTGTTTAGTTTCTTTTGATTTTGATTTTGACTTTGATGTACTAACACAAACACGGACCGAAGCCTCGACAGAACCTCACTCAATTCTTCAACTCACCATTCCATTACTCTCCTTGAACTGTACGCGACTTGATTCCCTTATAACCTGGGATATGTAGGCTGTCCATAACCAGGACTCGGTTGCACTCTTTTCTCTTATTTCTTTCCCTTTTAAATAATGGTTTGGTCAAAAATTAGTCACACGGCTCACCTTGTCTTTGCCTGAAAACTCTTCATGTTTCCAAGCAAATAGGGGCATGTGTTGAGCACCTAATTTTTGACCATATTTAGATTTTTCACCACTTTTTAGTATTTAAATAGTTTTTAAGTTTAATTTTAATATTTTAACTTTTGTTTCACCTTTTTATAGGTTTTATTTGAGAAAATTAGAAACCAACAAAAAGATTTACATTTTTAGAATATTACTTTTTGTTCATTTGAAAAAGAAAAGAAAAACTCACAAAAAAAAAAGTATGTCCTCTTTTAAGAGATACTTTAGCTAATATTTCATCGTTGTAGTTTTCTTTATTTATCTTAAAAATAAAAGAATTTGAAAATGAAACAAATAAATAGAGCCAATCAGAAATGGCCAAATTGCAAAAGATTCCCTCTCAATAGCGTTGCCAATTCCATTTTCGTGCCTCACGTGCTCCCAGATAACAAATTTTTCCTTTTGAATGCATTGGAAGAGAGAAAGATTCCTCCTAAGAAATTTCCACTCACCTGCTTACATTTTTTGCACTATATTCACACCCTAGCTCAGCTATATATCTACACACTCATCACACAATTAACACATTCTTTGCACATCAGAGAGAGGGGAAAAAAGGAAGGATGAGTCAATACCTAGCAACTGCGAAGAAAAACGGCAGCAGTAGCGAGAGAAGAAGAGAAGCTGCACAACGTCCCTTCAAAAAATGTAGCAGCTCGATCTCCATGAAAACTCGCTGCTGAACCTTCCAAAAAAACCACATCATCTCCTCGAAAAATCACTAGCACCATTTTTTAGCAACGAAAATTCAGCCTTGAAGCAACATTTCTTCAGCCTTATACCATCGCAAAAACGCTCCAAACCAATGCGAAAATTAGCTTGAAACCACCATCAAAACCCATTTGAAATCCACCACCAACCCAGCTCCAAAATCTCTCCAAACATGGCAGAAAATGCAGCAGCAGATCTAGCAAATGCAGCAGTTGTGGCTTCTCCATTCCACTCCTAAAATCAGTCTCGAAGCCATGTAATTGTGTTTCGCTAGTTCACTGCCTTGCCGACATTTCGCCGGAATTTCACCATCTCCGTTCGTCGAGGTCCCTGTTTCGAGGTTTCCGATCGTGTATTTGATTTGAGTACCTGTTCTTGCTGTATCAGCAACTTTCTAATGTAAGAATGAAGATCTTTTCTGTTAAATTCTCATAAGGTCCAATTCTACCCCTCACTTTGTTTCCATCGATTTCTTCTAGTGAACTCAAAATGTATTTGAGTTGGTTTTCTTATGGATGTTTCACTGTTTGGATAAATTTGGTCTATTTGAGCATATGTCATTTTTTAAAAATATACCACTTGGGTCGTACCCTAGTGGCTAATTTATATAAAATATAAAAACCAATATTACAAATTGCACAGTCTGGCTGTATAAAGCTATGAAAAATATTAAAAATAATCTATTGCAAAAGTCAATATTAAGAACAATCTATTGCAAAAGTAAATTGAAGCTCGAACTGTTGTGCGTATCCATTAGCCGCGTGCAAAACTTCAAAGTAGCACCTTCAAACGCTCTCACCAAGCGCCATATTTTGCTTTCCCAAGGAGTAGGCAAATGTGATTCTTCAACGACCTTCGACAACTTCCATATTTAACTTAACGATTGTCCATGTTTATTTTTTGTGGTTTAACCTTTGGTAGTAGTGTGTTGCATGATGGCTATCTGTCAGCAGCACCAGAGGGCCTTGTTGTATCCTTGAACCTATGTCCATTGATCCGTTAATGAACCTATTACTTATCAACAGCACGCTGCTCCCTTTCAGATTTTGTAGGATTGGACCAACAATGCTCATATAAAGGATAGCACAATGGCCTGAACATTCAGCTGCAGCTATGTACATTCCGGAGATTTTTTCTTAGCAATCCTAATCCTTAAATTAGGAATTTTTGACTTATCAAGGTTTGGTATCCTCCTTCATGCACTTGGCAGGTCAGTGAATGAGGTAAATAACATAGTACCTACAAAAGAGAAAGCTATGTTAGCAAAATAATCCGCCAGTGTGTTGCCCTCCCTTAGAACATGTTGTAAGAGCACATTGAATTGTTCCTTCATTATGTTGATCCTCTTCACCTCCTTTCCTATACACCATGGAGTTTCCCCCAATCCCCCTTTATGATTCTCTTCATTACCAGTGGATCTGATTCTATGATCAAAGGGTGTAGCTTCTGAGTAAGATAATAAGAAACCCTTATACGATTGCTTTTGCTTCTACTACAATATTAGTACTCTCGCCTATTGTCTCTGCCTTTGCGTGTACTAAATCTCCACTGTTTTTCCTCACACATAATCCATAAGAGCTTGGTCTTGGATTGCCTTTTGAGGCACCATCAATGTTACATTTGAATCATTTTTCGCAAGGTCTCTCCTATGTTACTCTCTTAGTCATAACATAAGGTTTGTATCCTTCAATGAAATCTTATCATGTCTAGCATAGTAATGTATATTTTGCATCCAAGGATACTAATTCCTAGCTAGATTGTGAAGTGTCTTGTTAACCTCATGAATCACCCTGTTGCAAGAGACTGTACCTCCATACTTCTTGCTGTTTCTCCTTCCAAATTTCCTAAGTTATCATTGCAGGTGCTGTCTCATTTAAGGGCTTCAATTTTGGACAGCAATCAAAACTCCACCAAGCTCGAACGACTTGATGAACCTGCATTAGGTTATCAATTATTCATGCTGCCTGTAAGAATGTCCTCCACGCTCTATTTGTTGTAGGGTTTTGTAGAAATAGATACTGACAGGAATCCTCTTGGGGTTGATCACAACACCAATATTTTGATACTACCATATAACCATTCCTTCTCCACAAGTCATCAGTAGGTATCTTCCCTTTCCATAATCTCAATAAAAAGAAAGATATTCTGAATGGTAGTCCCTTTGTCCACAGCAGCTTATAATAAGCATTTACATATCCCCTTTGTCTCAAAATTTCCCAGGCAGTGGTTACTGAGAATCTACCTGATGTTGTAGGCATCCATTTTGGGGTGTCCCAGTAGCCATTACTCTTCTCAAAGTACACCTCATGTCTTATGTGATTTGCAATATCTGTTGGAAAATATTGTTCCAAAATTTGGTCATTCCAAGTATTTTTGTCACGACCCGACCGGAGGGTCGCGACTGGCACCGGACCCTACTCAACAGGCCCCGACATACCCTTCATCGAGCTTTCCTTATTATCTATAAGGCTTGTCATACACATACAATCTCGAACAATAATCATAATGAACTGAAATATCATACCATGATATGAACGTACTTATATACATAATATAGCCAACGAGGCTGCAATGCAAAACCATACAACAAAATACATACGTTGCCGACAAGGCAATTCAACTGTCCATAAGTCAACCCATTGTCTATTATCTATACATAACCCAACACTTGTCTATGCATAAACTGACACTTGTCTATGAGCCTCTACAAGAACATACATAATGCAACCTGTGTTGGAACAGGGCCCCGACATGCCCATAATGCCTATAACAAAATGCATACCAAGACTACGGCAAGTCCGAAGGAGGGATCTCGCCAATATCTGCTGAACTGGATAGCCTACTGCGGTGGGGGAGCTTCGTCTATATGTCTGCCTGGACCTACAGCACGACATACAGTGTCCACAGAAAAGGACGTCAGTATGGATAATGTACTGACTATGTAAGACAGGAAACATAATATAAGAACAATAATATGCGTCAGGATGAGAAACATACAACCTGTACTATCTGAATGCCAACTAACCATGACGTGCCTGAGGTGCACATGCATATACATATATATACATATCATATATCCTTATTCAAGTCATCATCGCGTACATACGCCTCTGTGGGCCTTATCATCATCATATACATACGGCTCTGTGGGCTTCATCATCATCATATCATACCCGGCCGTAACAGGCTCGATAATATCGTACCCGGCCTTTATAAGGCTCGGTAACAACGTACCCGGCCTTCATAAGGCTCGGTAGGATGAAACATATACATACATATAGTTGCACAATAGGTGCCATACCCGGCCGACTATAGCGCGGCTCGGTAGAGTAAAACATATACGATGCATGCTGGACTCATATGAATCATACTTTCATAGTGACGTAGGGTCGAAGAAACAACAATACATCAATCCTCCCATAAGAGGGGGAAACAATATAAGCACTCCTATCATCTAAGAGTAGAGTATCTTTTGGGGCTTGTTCATTGTATAGAGTATAAACGGAGTCATGCAAAAAGAAAGAAAGGGATGGTCTTACATACCTGGTATTTACTGCACCAGTTCTCAAGCTACGCAACTGTTACAATTCCTTATTCCTTAGTCTACAATTAAAGGACAATTCAATTGTTACTCTCTAAGCGTTATAGCTATTATTAACCACAATCTCAATTCTATATGGTGTTCCTCCACACCCTTCTTCCTCCAAACTTCACAAAAATAGTAATAGCACATGCAGCTTAACAACAACCCAAAACAATCATAACCCAGTCCATTACCACTAGTTAACTTGAACTCATGGCTTCCAATCACCATCCCATGAGTTCTTACATGCATAGAATGGAATACCATGAATTCACAAGAGAAAGAATGCATGAGGAGAGTAGTAACATACCTTGCATGTTGGATATCTCAGCCCCCTTTCTTAGTTCTTCAACTTCTAGGTCTTACTCTCCATTAGGGCCTGAAAGAGGGGAAAATCAGCTAGGGCTTTTCCTTAATTCTTCCATCTTCAGGTTCTTTCCCCAATTTAGAACTTGAAAGGAGGAGAAATTGGTTAAGGTTTGTGTGAGACTTGAGAAGGGGTCGCTGGTGGTCCTTCTACTGGGTTTGAGTTTCAGAAAATGAAGAAAGAACTGGTCTAGGCCCCTTTTATAGGTCAGTCAATAAGTGATACACGTGTCTGACGCTTACACGTTTGCGATAGCATTCTCGTCACATAATCAACATGCGGTTTGCATTCTGGACGCGAAACTCAGCCCAGAAATCTGTCTCATTCTGCGATGAAGGATGTCACTTTTGCGGTCCGCATTCTCAGTATGCGATCGCATACTGGTCGCATTCCTGACACAGATTTCTGCCCAGAAATCTGTTTCAGTCTGCGACACATCAGGTACGTTATGCGGTTTGCATTTCAAGGATGCGATCGCATTCTTGACCGCATTTCTGGCACTGGTCCTTGTCCAGAAATCTGCCTTGGTCTGCAATTTCAATGTGAGAAATGCGGCTCGCATGTGGGTTTTGCGGTAGCAAACCCAGCTTTGCGAAGCCCTTTGCTCTTTCTTGACTTTTTGAACTCTTTTCCGGTTCTTAGGCTCTATACATATAGACTATCTTACGATGTGGTCTAACGTACGAAATTACGGGTTGTAACACTCTCCCCCCCTTAGGAACATTCATCCTCGAATGTAAAGGTTTACGGGGATTTTACTCAACATATGGTTTTACAAGAGTATGCAAACTTATGGACATGTACATTATCAGCATATTATCATTTTGCACTAAGAAAGAGTATTCTCAAGTTATTGTTTACCTCGTAAGGACGTTTCTCCTTTCAATGCGTTCTGCGTTCCCTCGACATCCTTATTATCTACATTC
Source organism: Nicotiana obtusifolia (assembly GCA_002018475.1). Lineage (NCBI taxonomy): Eukaryota > Viridiplantae > Streptophyta > Magnoliopsida > Solanales > Solanaceae > Nicotiana > Nicotiana obtusifolia. The sequence goes on from MCJB01028150.1 coordinate 69,656, forward strand.
TGGAACAGGTACGGATATTTAGACTTCATCTCTTCCTCTGCTTCCCATGTCATTTCTTCCGTATGTTTGTTCCTCCACAATACCTTGACGGAAGCTACATCCTTCGTTCTTAGCTTGCGGACTTGTCGGTCTAGTATAGCCACTGGTACTTCTTCATATGATAGATCCTCTGTAAGTTGTACATCTTGATGGGGACGACCTGAGAATGATCTGCGATACATTTCCTGAGCATGGATACATGGAATATCAGATGGACAAACTCCAATTCGGATGGTAATTCTAACTCATAAGCCACACGTACAACTCGTCGAAGAACTTTGTACGGACCGATATACCTTGGACTCAGCTTACCTTTCTTCCCGAAGCGCATGACACCCTTCATTGGTGAGATTCTCAAGAATACCCAATCACCAATTTCAAACTCTAGATCACGACGTCGGACATCAGAATAGGACTTTTGCCTGCTTTGTGCCGTTTTCAATCGTTCCTGTATGACCTGGCTTGGTGGATCAGATCTGGCCCATACAACTCAGTTTCGCCGACTTCAAACCATCCAACTGGTGATCTACATCTCCTCCCGTATAGTGCCTCGTATGGGGCCATCTTAGTACTGGAGTGGTAGCTGTTATTGTAGGAAAATTCTATGAGTGGAAGATGGTCATCCCAACTTCCCTTAAAATCTAGAACACATGCTCACAACATATCTTCCAGTGTCTAAATAGTACGTTCAGCCTGTCCGTCAGTCTGTGGATGAAAAGTTGAGCTAAGATTCACCTGCGTGCCCAAACCTTTCTGAAAAGACCTCCAAAAGATAGCTGTGAATTGAGCTCCTCGGTCTGATATAATAGACACCGGCACACCATGAAGTCTAACAATTTTCTTGATATACAGCTTTGCATAGTCTTTCGCTGTGTAGGTTGTCTTAACTGGCAGAAAGTGGGAACATTTTGTGAGTCGGTCAACTATCACCTAGATGGAGTCAAACTTGTGATGAGAGCGAGGTAACCCAATAATGAAGTCCATATTGATCACCTCCCATTTCTAGGTTAGAATTTCTATATTCTGAAACAATCCACTGGGTTTCTGATATTCTATCTTTACCTGTTGACAATTGGGACACTGGGCTACAAATCCTGCAATAGACTTCTTCATGCTATCCCACCAATACTGCTCTTTGGCATCATGGTACATCTTTGTCGAACCAGGATGGATGGAATATCGGGATTGATGAATTTTCTTCATAATCTTCTCTCTCAACCCGGCCACATTAGGCACACATAATCGGCCTTGGCACCTCAGTGTTCCATCCCCTGCAATCTCAAAAGCTGAAATTTTTCCCTATTGAATGCCCTCTCTCAATCATACCAAGGTGGGATCTTCATATTGTCGTGCTTTCACCTCGGCTACGAGAGATGATTCTGAGGTATTATGCACAGTAACACCTCCGTCCTTGGAGTCTAATAATTTGACTCTCATATTGGCCAACTGATGAAGCTCTTTAGTCAAATCCCTTCTACCCGCTTCGACATGTACTAAGCTTCCCATTGACTTACGACTGAGGGCGTCTGCCACAATATTGGCTTTACCGGGATGATACAATATCTCAACGTCGTAGTTTTTCAGTAATTCGAGCCAACGTCGTTGTCTCAAATTTAACTCCTTCTGACTGAAGATGTATTGGAAACTCTTGTGATCTGTGTAGACGTCAACATGGATGCCGTACAAGTAGTGCCGCCATATCTTTAAGGCATATACTACTGCGGCCAATTCCAAGTCATGTGTTGGATAATTTTTTTCATGCTTCTTCAGTTGCCTTGATGCGTAAGAAATCACCTTCCCATGTTGCATCAATACGCATCCCAAACCTATACCTGAAGCGTCACAATATACCACATATCCTTTTGTTCCCTCTGGAAGAGTAAGCACTGGCCCGGAGATCAACCGATTATTTAGCTCCTGGAAACTACGTTCACACGCACCAGACCATTAGAATTTGGTAGCTTTCTGTGTTAACTTGGTCAATGGTGCCGATATAGAGGAAAACCCTTCTACAAACCATCTATAGTATCCTGCTAGCCCTAGAAAGCTGCGGACTTCTGACGGTGTTGTGGGTCTTGGCCAACTCTTCACTGCATCGATCTTCTGAGTGTCGACACTAATATCCTCGTCAAATATCACATGGCCTAGGAATGCTATTGAGTTCAACCATAATTCACATTTGGAGGGCTTTGCATATAACTTGAAGGGTCTGTAATACTATCCGCAAGTGGCCCATATGTTTTGCCTCTGAACGAGAATACACCAGGATATCATTGATGAATACAACTACGAACACATCAAGATAGGGCCTGAATACAGTATTCATGAGATCCATAAAAGCTGTCGGGGCATCTGTTAGCCGGAACGACATTACTAGGAACTCAAAATGCCTATATCTTGTCCGGAAGGCTGTTTTTGGAATATCCTTCTCCTTGACTCTCAATTGAAAGTACCCTAAACGCAGGTCAATCTTGGAAAAATATTTGGCACCCTGAAGTTGGTCGAACAGGTCGTCAATCCTTGGAAGTGGATATTTATTCTTTATAGTAACCTTACTTAACTGTCGATAATCAATACACATCCTTAACGACCCGTCTTTCTTTCGTACGAACAAGACTGGCGCACCCCAAGGGGAAGTGCTAGGCCTAATAAAGCCCTTATCCAGCAAATCTTTTAATTGCAACTTCAACTCTCGCAATTCTGCTGGGGCCATTCTGTATGGAGGGATAGAAATCGAGTGAGTATCAGGCAACACATCAATGCCGAACTCAATCTCCCTTTCATGAGGAAGACCTGGGAGTTCATCTGGAAAGACATCTGAGAATTCATTGACCACGGGGATTGATTGTAGAGTAGGTGGCTTTGCCTCCACATCCATCACACGAACGAGATGGTAGATGTAACCCTTTGAGATCATCTTCCTTGCCTTAAGATAGGAAATAAACCTACCTTTTGGCGTAGCAATGTTCCCTTTCCATTCAAGGATGGGTTCACTAGGAAATTGAAATCTAACCATCTTTGTATGATAGTCAACACTTGCGTAGCATGAAGCCAACCAATCCATTCCCATTATTACACCGAAATCAACCATTTCTAATTCAAACAGATCTGCCAAGGTTTGACGACTACAAATTGTCACGGTGCAACTTCGATATACTCTCTTGACAACCACAGAATCTCCTATTGGAGTAGATACCGCAAAGGGTTTACTTATTAATTCAGGTTCGACGCCAAACTTATCAGCCACAAGGGGTGTAACATATGATAATGTGGATCGGGGATCAATCAATGCATATACATCATAAGAAAGCACTGATAATATACCTGTGACACCATCTGGAGATGACTCGAGATCCTGTCAACCTGCTAAAGCATATATTCGATTCTGAATACCACTCGAATTCGCCACTGAAACTCTACCTCTACCACGACCTGCCGGCTGCTGAAAACCCCATGCTGGAGGTCGAATTGATGAGGAAGTACCAGACACAGATCCGGTCGGCTGAGATATACCACCACCTCCTCTGTTAGGACAATCCCGCATCATATGACCAGGCTGTCCGCAAAAATAACATGCATCAGAACCTCGACGGCAAAGCCCAGAATGGGCCTTGCCACATTGACCACAATGTGGTGTTAGGGGTCTCGTCTAGCTAGTATCCCTGTGATGTTGCGAGCCTGATGCCCGCGAACTCTGACCTGGACCCGAATAAGTAAATTGATCATATCGAGGTCTCTGAAATTGTGGAGGAGCACTAGTTACAGGTGGTGCCGAACTCCTCGAAAACTATGGCCTGCCAGTATTTTTGAAGTCACCAGAATACCCTGCAAACCTCGTCCTCTTATGCTGGCCCCTATCCTGCTCCCTGTCTACTCCTTGCTGGCGCTTACGATCCTCTAATGTCTGGGCATAAGCCTAAATACGAGAAATATCCATGCCCTCTATCAAAGATGCTGTAGTGCACTCATTTATCAGATGGGGTCCCAATCCGTTCACAAACAAATGGACCCTATCACCCATCTCTGCCACCATATTGGGAGCATACCTTGCCAAAGAATCAAACAGCATGCTGTACTCCCGCACGCTCTTGTTACCTTGTCTAAGGTTCAAGAATTTATCAGCTCTGGCTCGTCGTACCTCAACTGGCAGGTAGTGACGAAGAAACGCCTCAAAAAATTCACTCCACACAGGTGGAGGAGCATTTGGACCCCTGGATCTTTCCCAACTGTCATACCAGAAGACTGCTAAATCCCGTAACCGATAAGAAGCCAACTCTACTGCCTCCGTATCACTAGCATGTATAACCCGCAGTGTGCGATGAATCTGATCAATAAAAGTCTGCGGGTCCTCCTTGGGATCTAACCCGGTAAACACTGGAGGATCTAGATTAATAAAAACACGAACTCTGGCACTAACCGGTTTATCAGCAGCACCGGTATTCTGCCTCTGAGTCTGAGAAGCTACCAAGCTAGTCAATAACTGTACCACAGTCCGTAAATCCTGGTCTGCAGTACCAGATAAAGGAACTGGAGATGCTGGGTGGCTTCTAATATCCTCTGGGGAAGGAGGAGTAGATGAGGTCCGAGACGGCATCTCACTCTGAGGCTCACTTTGGCCTTCTCTTTCTCTAGCTTGGGGCACCTGACTGGTACCCTCCCCCGCATTTGTATCGAGCCGTCTATTATTTGCTTGCTTCCTAGTCAAAGGCATCGCTGTAGGTAAACAAGATGAATGTTAGGGACGAACACTTACGGCTCAGCTCTACGCACGATCAAGATTTAGAAAGAAGGTAACAATCCTAAATGTCAGGCAGCCTCCTGATTATAAATGTGGCGCGCTACACACCCATAATCAAGACTCTACTAGACACGGCTCATAGACAATCCCTAGGACACGACCTGCTCTGATACCAAGTCTGTCACGACCCGACCGGAGGGCCGCGACTGGCACCAGACCCTACTCAACGGGCCCCGGCGTACCCTTCATCTAGCTTTCCTTATTATCTATAAGGCTTGTCATACACATACAATCTCGAACAATAATCATAATGAACTGAAATATCATACCATGATATGAATGTACTTATATACATAATACAGCCAACGAGGCTGCAATGCAAAACCATACAACAAAATATATACGTTGCCGACAAGGCGATTCAACTGTACATAAGTCAACCCATTGTCTATTGTCTATACGTAACCCAACACTTGTCTATGCATAAACTGACACTTGTCTATGAGCCTCTACAAGAACATACATAATACAACCTATGTCGGAAGAGGGCCCCGACATGCCCATAATGCCTATAACAAAATGCATACCAAGACTACGGCAAGTCCGAAGGAGGGATCTCGCCAATATCTGCTGAACTAGATAGCTTACTGCGGTGGGGGAGCCTTGTCTATATGTCTGCCTGGACCTGCAGCACGACATGCAGTGTCCACAGAAAAGGACGTCAGTACGGATAATGTACTGAGTATGTAAGATAGGAAACATAATATAAGAACAATAATATGCGTCAGGATGAGAAACATACAACCTGTACTATATGAATGCCAACTAAACATGACATGCCTGAGGTGCACATGTATATACATATATATACATATCATATATACTTATTCAAGTCATCATCATGTACATACGCCTCTGTGGGCCTTATCATCATCATATACATATGCCTCTGTGGGCTGCATCATCATCATATCATACCCGGCCGTAACAGGCTCGGTAATAACGTACCCGGCCTTCATAAGGCTCGGTAACAACGTACCCGGCCTTCATAAGGCTCGGTAGGATGAAACATATACATACATATAGTTGCACAACAGGTGCCATACCCGGCCGACTATAGCGCAGCTCGGTAGAGTAAAACATATACGATGCATGCTGGACTCATATGAATCATACTTTCATAGTGACGTAGGGTCGAAGAAACAACAATACATCAATCCTCCCAAAAGAGGGGGAAACAATATAAGCACTCCTATCTTCTAAGAGTAGAGTATCTTTTGGGGCTTGTTCATTGTATTGTGTATAAACGGAGTCGTGCGAAAAGAAAGAAAGGGATGGTCTTACATACCTGGTATTTACTGCACCAGTTCTCAAGCTACGCAACTATTACAATTCCTTATTCCTTAGTCTACAATTAAATGACAATTCAATTGTTACTCTCTAAGCGTTATAGCTATTAGTAACCACAACCTCAATTCTATATGGTGTTCCTCCACACCCTTCTTCCTCCAAACTTCACAAAAATAGTAATAGCACATGCAGCTTAACAACAACCCAAAACAATCATAACCTAGTCCATTACCACTAGTTAACTTGAACTCATTCCAATTACCATCCCATGAGTTCTTACATGCATAGAATGGAATACCATGGATTCCCAAGAGAAAGAATGCATGAGGAGAGTAGTAACATACCTTGCATGTTGGATATCTCAGCCCCCTTCCTTAGTTCTTCAACTTCTAGGTCTTACTCTCAATTAGGGCCTGAAAGAAGGGAAAATCAGCTAGGGCTTTTCCTTAATTCTTCCATCTTCAGGTTCTTTCCCTAATTTAGAACTTGAAAGGAGGAGAAATTGGTTAAGGTTTGTGTGGGACTTGAGAAGGGGTTGCTAGTGGTCCTTCTACTAGGTTTGAGTTTCAGAAAATGAAGAAAGAACTGGTCTAGGCCCCTTTTGTAGGTCAGTCAATAAGTGATACACGTGTCTGACGCTTACAGGTTTGCGATAACATTCTCGTCGCATAATCAACATGCGGTTCGCATTCTGGACGCGAAACTCAGCCCAGAAATCTGTCTCATTCTGCGATGAAGGATGTCGCTTTTGCCGTCTGCATTCTCAGTATCTCGCATACTGGTCGCATTCCTGACACAGATTTCTGCCCAAAAATCTGTTTCAGTCTGTGACACATCAGGTACGTTATGCGGTTCGCATTTCAAGGATGCGATCACATTCTTGGCCGCATTTCTAGCACTGATCCTTGTCCAGGAATCTGCCTTGGTCTGCGATTTCAATGTGCAAAATGCGGCTCGCATGTGGGTTTTGCGGTAGCAAACCCAGCTTTGCGAAGCCCTTTGCTCTTTCTTGACTTTTTGAACTCTTTTTCGGTTCTTAGGCTCTATACATATAGACTATCTTATGACGTGGTCTAACGTACGATATTACGGGTTGTAACAATTTTCCTCTCTCAATTCAGTTAATTCTTGAAGATCTTCATTGATATGGAATTCTGGAGGTATTACATGATACAATGCACCTAAATCAGTCCAATTCTCATGCCATATGTTTGAAGATCCAATATTCATCTCCCATAGTAATTCATGTTCTACCTCTTCCCTTGCCTGTAGCATTTTCCTCCAAACATGTGATCCATGTTTAAATTGAACCAATGTAGGAAGTTCCTTCTTGCAATACTTATTCCACATGTAATTGGCCCAAAGTGATTTACTAGTCCTGAAGTTCCACCACAGTTTTGCAAATAATTCTGTTGCAATATCTACAAGAGATCTAAACCCCACCCCACCTTCTTCCGTTGGAAAGCATAAGTTATTCCATTTTGTCCAGTGCCTACTTCTTCCTTCATCCTTGTTGCTCCAGAAAAACCTTGCAAATGTTTTGTGCAAGTGCTGTAGTACATTGGCAGGTGGGTCGAGTATTGAGAGGATGTGAGTTGGCATGCTTTGAAGTACACTGGAGATCAGAATGGCTTTTCCTCCATAAGATAGGAGCTTACCCTTCCATGAATGTAGTTTACCCTTCACCTTCTGTGTAAGTCCATTATAGCATTCCTTTTTTCTTCTTGTATAAAAGATGGGACAACCTGAATAGGTAAAATTCACCCCTTGAGATTCCAGCGATGTTTGCTACTGTATTGATAAATGTTGCAGCAATATTTGAATGAACATAGAATGAACTCTTTTCTTTGTTAATTAACTGCCCAGATATATGTTCATACTTTGCTAAAACCTCTACTATCTTCTGTATAAAGTACTGATCAGCAGAGGCAAAGATGATAATGTCATCAGCATAGGCTAGGTGGTTCAAAGGATCAGTCCACTTTGGCATGCCATAACCCTTGAACATTTTGTCTTCAAATAGCTTATTCATAGATGGGGAAAGTACCTCTGCTGAGAGAATGAATAGTGCTGGTGATAAAGGCTCCCCTTGTTTCACACCTCTTATTGAGTGGAAGAAACCTGATGCCTGACCATTGATGAGAACTGAGTACCAGTTATTAGCAATTAGATTCCATATCATATTGATGAAGCATTCTGCAAATCCAATCTTCCTCAACACATGCATTAGATATTTCCATGAAACCCTGTCATATTCCTTTGTCATGTCAAGTTTGGTCACTCCATTGGCAGGTTTACCCCTTAATTGTATGTTAGTGACAATCTCCTGAGTTAACAGAATATTCTCAAAAATACTCTCCCCTTTATAAATCCTAATTGATTGGTAGAGATCAGTGTAGGCAGAATCTTTTCTTACCTATCATGAAGTACTCTAGAGAACACATTGTTTATAAAATTGCTCAAACTTATAGTTCTCATATCTGAGAAAGTTTGGACTAGTTGAGTTCTTCAGCAATAAAACAAGGTTTGTGTGTGCTATAACCTTTGGTAAAGTGTTTTCCTCATTAGAACTGTTTCACCATGTTGTGTATATCTTCCCCTATAATCTCCCAGCATGTTTGAAAGAATATGCTAGTGAAACCATCAGGACCACTTGCACTCTCTCCACTCAGTGCAAAAACAGCTGTCTTTACCTCTTCTCTTGTAGGGATAGTACATAGCTCTTTGTTCTATTCAGGAGTTACCATGGTAGGAACATTGTTCAGCAATTCAAAACTTGTAGGCTCAGCTTCCTGCGTGAATTGTTTCTTGAAGAAATCAACTGTAGCTTCATCCATGAGATGTTGTGACTCAATTCATGCACCAATATTATCTTGTATTCTCTTCAGTTGTATTTTTTGACTTTTGCCATTTACATGGTTGTGGAAAAATCTAGTATTTCTGTCCCTTCTGCAAGCCATGTCATACCTGATTTCTGTTTCCAATACTACTCCTTAATGCTCAGGTATTTCTTAAGTTCAGGTTGTGCCTTTTGAAGGACTAGTCTATTCTCCACTGTTGGTTCTTCTTCAAAACACATTTCCTTCACCCTAACCACATCTTCTCTAATAGCTAGTTGCTTGAAAATGTCTCCATAAGTGAGCTTGCTCCATTTAGATAGAGCAATTTTAGTCCTCTTTAGTTTCTGCTTGAACATTAAGAAAGGATCACTAGAGAAGTCAGCAATCCAATTTTGTGTAACCACCTCCATGAAGAATTCATTTTTTGTCCAGAAGTTGAGGAATCTGAATGGTTTTACAAATTGCAAAACTTGATTACCACAGCTCATCAGTAGTGGGGCATGGTCTGACCTTGTTCTAATGAGATGCTCCACTTCTACGTCTGGAATAATGTCTGGAAAGGCAAGTTTACTATTATCCTATCTAGTCTTTAGAAAATGCATTTTACATTTGACCTTTATATCCAAGGTCAAACAATCCACATGAGTTAACACATGTAGCAAAATCTTCATATTCTGAGAGGTATACAAGTAGTCCTCCTATCTTCTCCTCTTCACTAGAATCACATTAAAATCTCCCCCAACTACCCAAGGAAGATCCATGTCATTGGCAAGGTAATGTAGATTGTCCCACAGTTCTAATCCTTCCAGTGATGAACATTTTGCATATACAAAAGTCATCATAATGTATTTATCAATATCTTGATGATACACCTTGATGGTGAGTTGCTGTTCAATATCCATCACCAACTCTCATTCCACCACAGAATCAAAGAATAACCAAATTTTCCCATTGACATCTTCCATACCTAATCTCCTCTTGTAGTTTTGAATATACCTTTACTTTTGAAATGGCTCCTTAAGTGCAACAATGAAAAATCCATGTTCCCTTTGCATGTTGATGACTCTCTGACAGACCTGTTGAGTCTTAACAGACCTTATGTTTCATATTAGTGTTTTACTCATCATTTAGTAATTGATGCTGCCCTCTTGGGCAATTTTCTTGTTGGTAGTTCTTTCTTTTGTTTTTTCATACCCTTCTTAGCACTTCTAGCTGAAAATCTAGGTGATAGATCTCCTTCTCTAGCAACAGATTTAAAGTTCCCAGCAGTGGACTCATCAGCAACCTCATCTTGTTGTTGCTCTTGTTCCACCATTGCATTTTGAAATTCAATAGGCAATACCTTGTGGGTGATTATATCATGTAACACCTGCTCTGGTGATTTTAATGGTACATTGATCTGTATTTGTAGTGGATATCCAGTACTTGAGGCACATGCAATGGGTATCGTCTCATTGTACCTGAGTCCCTTAGTACTATAGCTTGATCAACATCATCATAAGCCCTCATTGTTGCCTCCTTTAATACCTCAGAAGTCATCTCCATAACTCCCACAATTTCTTCCCTCATTCGGAGATTGTATGTGGAACTCATATTAGGAATTTCTGTGGTTGTCTGCTCCTCAGTCTGTAGTTCAGTGTGTGCCATAGTCCCTGCATTTTCCTGGAAACTCATGATTTGTTGATCCTCTCCATCTATGTCCTCGTTGTTGCAGTGTGATTCTTCACTTTGATACTGATTCTGCATTTCTACACCCTCTGGCAATTCACTTTCATCTGAATCTTCTTCAACTTGATCACTCCATAATTTACCTAGTCGTAGTCGACCCTTATCCTTGATAGCACCAGGCTGTAAGGGAGTTCCTGGCAGGACTGGTTGGTTGCAACACTTTCAACAAAAGTTCTACTAACCCATTGAGCCGTTGTCTCCTTTTGTAATCCATCATTAACCTCAGTCCACTTCCCCTTATGATTATTCCCTGCAATCCTAGGTGATTTAGGTGTGAACACAGTTGGTGCTGGATTAAGTCTGGCAGTTTCCTTTGGACTTCTCTGAACAGAAACGTCCTGCACTAATGCCAATTGGTTGTTCTTATTGATCTCACCCTCTTCCACCTCTAATACAGAATATTTATTAGCTGTTTGAATCACTGGATCTGTAGGTTTGTCCACTGAATCAATTTCCTTCCCATTTTGTTCATTTTCAACAGATTCATTGCCTTTGTTTTGCCCACGCTTGTCTCTTACTTCTTTCCACTGTGCACATACATTCCCAACTACTTTCTCACTAGTTAGAACCATCAAAAGTCCTTGTTCTTTGCCTTTGTTTCTCCCATACTCATTGATATCCTGTTGCTTTGAGTATACTGTTATATTAGCCTGGTTCACCTGCTTTCCTTTGTCATTAGAGTCCATTAGTTCTGGATATAATTGCCAACATTCAAACATATCATGACCTTGAATTTTACATTCCCTGCTATACTTAGGTAAGAAATCATAATTAATCTTCACCGACTCTGTCCTTGTTTCACCCGTAACATCATTCTCAATGTCCATACGTACTTTGTTTGGAAAATCAGCTAAGAGATCAACAAGAACCTTTACTCTAGCACAACTAGGTCTAGTTTTATTTATTGTAGCCATGTCTAGATGCATAGGTTTCCCCACAGCTGAAGCTAAAGAAAACAAACATTCCTTGACGAAAAAGGTAGGTAATAATCCCGGAAAAGATATCCATGCCATAGCCTTTGGAGTTTCTTCCCCGGCCTTGAATTTTGCATCATAAATAAGAGGTCGCATTTGATATTCGTATCCATCCTTGGCTTTGACATAATAAGAACTTTTCGACGTAAAATTTATGAAATCTTCCTGTGAGTACGTGATTTTTGCCGTACCTGAAATGCTCCCATAAAATCAAAAATGACTTTTAATTATCATTCATTTTTTAGGAATTCTATTAGATTTTAAATTACTTATATTTTCTTGCTTGTTTAATATTAAGTAATTAAATCATAAAAATACAAAACAAAAATATCATGCATCTCACTTAGGATTTGTTTTTACATTTTAGGATTGAATTAGTAATTATTTGTTTTATAAAATTGGAAAATCATAAAAAAAAAAATAGTTCATTTTACACTCTTCTTAATTTTTAATCTTTAATTCTTAGAATCAAGTGTTACTATAATATTTATAATTAGTTATTTAGCTTAATTTGATATTTAAGTAATTTAAGATTTTTAATTATTAAGGTCTTTAGTCTTAAAAATAAAAAGAGAAAATTAAAAACAAAAGAAGTTGAAAAATAAAATAAAAGAGAAGAGGAAAACTGGATTGGGCTTGCAATTCAAATTAAATTGAGCCCAATCGGAAAATAACCGGACTGGCCCAGACCCAATTACCCCTTACTCAAAATGACGTCGTGCCATTAAGTTCAGATCTGGGCCGTTGATCTCAGATGATCCAATGGCTCAGAACTGATCCTTTTCCCCCTATATAAATGTCGGAACAACACCCCCCACCCTCATTTCACCTTCCAAACGACCCCTCCTCTGTAAATCCCTAACCCTAGCCGCCATTGAACCCCACTGAAGAACTCAGTGGTCTACACCTCAAATCCACCCTCAAATCCACCCCCAAATCCACCCCAAATCACACCCGATGACCACATTCACCCCCTCATCCCAAATCTATAACCCGTTTCAACCCAAAATCACTGAAACCCCTCCGATTTTAAATCGAAAAATAGAAACCCTAAAGCCAAAATTTTAAAATAGAAGCCTTTTGGAGCCGATTTGAAGTTAAAATGAACTTTAACCGTGTGTTCTTAATAAGAACACACGGTTAAGGTCGATTTTGGCTTAAAAAATTAATTTTTTTAAAGATGCTTGGTCCGAGGTATTTCCTTCTCTTTTCTTTTTCATTTTTGTTGTTTTTTAAATTATTTGTTTTAGCGTTTCTCACCTTCTACCACTTTCTGTAGTTTTTCAGTTTTGATTTTATGTTTGGGGTCAAAATTTACGGTCTCATATGCGGTCGTATTTCTACAATGCGAGTCACATATCTTACAATGAGATCCAGATCGAGACAGATATTTGGGCAAAGATCAATGTCAAAAATTTGCGGTCTCATATGCGGTCGCATTTCTACAATGCGAGCCGCATATCTTACAATGAGATCGCCAATCGAGACAGATTTTTGGGCAAAGATCAATGTCAGAAATGCGGTCACATATACGGTCGTGTTTCTACAATGCGAGCCACATATCTCACACTGAGGTCGCAGATCGAGACAAATTTTTGGGTAAAGATCATCGTAAAAAATGCGGTCACATATGCGGTCGTATTTCTACAATGCGAGCCGCATATCTCACCAATGCGGTGAAGGCTAGGGTTATAATCTGTGATGGCCATTTCAGATGCGGACCGCATTTCATTTAAAGGTCACGGATGAAATCGGGCTTCTGAAAATTGAAGCCCAAAAAAAAAGGGACTGGGTTGGAGTCGGGATGGGTGCTGTCCGGGTCGGGTCGACTTGACCCGTAATGGCCTAACAAAGTTAAAACAGTACTTTAAGGGGTTAGTTTGGGTAATATTTGAGAAGTAATCTGAAGCTTCTGGGAGGTCCTTAATAGCAAATAAATAAGTTAAATAGAAAAACATTTGGGTGAAAAGGGACATTTTAAGAAGTAATAACAGAAATCTGTTAGCAAGATTCTTTTATCACATGCAAAAGAAAAACAGATTAGGGGAAGTTATTCTGGGGGTATTCTGCATAACCAACGGATTCAAGAAATTATTTTCTGATTGTGCATATATTAGGGGGGGGGGGGG